>JXWZ01006737.1:0-21283 GCA_000956215.1 Anopheles farauti No. 4 | reverse complement strand
GAATGCCTTGGTGCGGGCGAGGGTAAAAGTAAGTAAATCAAGTGTCAATCACGAAGCCGGGCGCTTTGCGATCGTTATTGCGTGGAGCTTCTATTTAATTTTTTATCGGTTTGTTTTACTTTCTGCCAGCCACATCTACTTCGCCCCCTCCGAGGCGGCTTTTTCCGACAAGTTTTCGGTAATATCGTTTGCAGTATTTGTTTGGTTTTGTCGGTTTTAACTTCTGCTTCCATTTCTATTTCAGTAAGCAAAGAAAACGTAACCGTGAAACTTTTCCATCCGCAGACAAACCGAAAACTCGTGTTCGATTTTTGTTTTCCGGTATTTTCGAGCTTATTTCTGCAAATGTCATCTAAAGTACTTCTCGGCTTGGCTCGCGCGACTTCCCAGTACCGGGCGAGGGCAATTCGCCGAGCGCTGATTGGATTGGCGTTCCAAGAGATGAGACAAATGGACAAAGTTCAGCAAGCCAAGTGTCCAGATGTCACGTGGCAAACGTTTGCCACGGCAGTTTTACATTCGCGGCAAACAAAAGAACTGGTTCAATTCGTTTGTGATTGATGGTTCCCGATAGCTTCGCTGATGATCGCTTTCCTTTGTGTCGCGGTTTGCAATGAATGGGTCAATTAATTGTGATATTACACGGCAACTAGTGTGAACTGCATGAAAAGATACGATTAACTGATATTTTACTTAAATCAGTACTTGAATGTTAACGATAAAAGTGCCTAAACGTATGCAAGTAGGATTGAGGCCACATATAATGTTTCAATAAAATAATAAATCAACTCACTCTTCTTGGTGATAACATTCTGCCAAAATGAGCTACCACTTCCAGATTAGGGCACGTTTCCTACTATCCTGCTGGCACTCAATTACTTCCGATAAGCATCGCTCCATTCGGTGTCCACTATCATAACCATTCGACGATTCGGTCCACCATAAATTTGAGCCAAACTATTTCCAATTCAAAATCATTGTACAACGAAAATTAATGCCTTCTATAAGGTGCAATCAAAGCCAGACCATCGAAACCCCGCTGTCAGGACCAGTTTGTACCGTTTTCAGGCCCATAATTCAGTCGTCTGCACCGCCACCACCGTCCCGAACCAGAATGGTGGCAGCAGTACGCGCGCGCTTCAGCTTTCTTTGGTGGCTTCAGGAAGTTCATTTGATTATCCATAATAAGCCAACGCGAATTACTACTCGCCACTCATACAACCGGGGCTTGTTGGTCCACTACGATATTTGTACAGCACAATGCACTGTTCTAATTCATCAATGCACTGTGGTTGTGACATGCCCCAGCAAGTACTCACCAGCAAGTACTCGCACAGGCGGGGTCACCGTGGCGCTACAGCGCTGATTTGCAGCGTGCATCGTACTCATTAATCTCCCACCGGGAGTTTGACCCCAATCTCCGATATCCAGGCAGCTGCGCAGCCGGTTGCACTTGAGTCGAGTAAAGTTGGGCTTGTCATTAGCATCGCAGTCGGGAGCTGTACCAGGGTGAAACCAGGATGCACCGAACCATGGGACAACGGACAGATAGAAAAACGGAAAATCTAGCGTGCCGTTTCCGCATCGGAGTAATGCAACAGCATCGCACCAGCATCGGATGCAGGACATTCGAATGCGGGCCACTGTCGCGATCGAGTGCACATGGGTGTGTGAGTTTTGGGCTACGCGAAAGTGATATATGATGCTGTATATTTCGGACCGCTGGGTACGCTGTATTTTTGGCTGCACCATTTCTGGGCCAGTTCGCTTGTTGTAGCGAGATTTATTGCCACACTACTACAAGCCATCGGTTGGCCGAACTAAGGCAATAGGGTGAATCGGTGAACGTGGTGGGTTGGGATGGTAAGTAAGGAAAAGTCTTATGCGCAGCTGTGCTCCGGAGTACAACGTCGAAACCAAAACAAATTGTACAGGGTGGTTGGAATTGATTTATACGAATTATCAAGCATAATGTAAACATAACTAGGAAACATAATTGCCAACGGTACATATAAGAAATTCTTATTTTTATTTGAGAAACCAATTCATCAATTTTGATAACTTTTTTATATGAAATAGAAGAAACAACTATTAAAACAAACATTGAATGGCTATTTCCTTTAAAAATATCCCATCTATTTCATCAAAGTCACCCTATGACATTCGAACACAGTTCATTCTTCGTCATAAACACCAACTACAATAGTTCTACATGAAACACACAACGAACGGCCAAAGTATCCTTATCCGGCAAAATGTGGTCAGGTGGTTCTTGCTCCAAACATACCATTGCGCCCAGGCAGGCGGATGCATCGTCTTGCCGACAAGAAATTCGGTCGGTACATACCCGATGTTGCCTCAATTTCACAATTGGCGGCATTCCACGGGTGGCGAATGCATACAACCTGCATCTCATACCAAAGTTCGTTGACAGGACGACTAAAGGATCGTCTCGCGTCCACCGTACGAAGCAGGACTTCCCAGTGTGATGCCGTTCCCATACAATCAAGTAGAGTGGGCATCAAAGGAGGTACGTAAAAATGTACTACATGCCATGTATTGCGGACGCCACCATCATCGCCGCACGTTTGGGGCGACCGTACACGTAGAAGCACACCTCCGAGCGTCGACAAACTGACGATGGACTGATAAATTGAAATCCTCGCCAGCATGTCCACGCCGCCGAGGAATGTCACCCGAAAACGGTTCACCGCACGCATCGTTTACCCTTCCGCTCTGAACGGCAATCATCTGCGCCCTCCTGCGGCATGGACGATGATGGAAAATTAACTGAAAATTTAATTGAACCGCTTCTGATAGCACTAATTAAATGCTTCTGCATTTTGGCAGTGGTTGACGGGCGGTGGATTCACGGGAACAATGCGTAATTGGCCGCAATTTAGTGGATCGATGCTCATTTTCGCTTTACAGTTTCCGATAGGTGCATTCGTCTCGTAATTCGGCTTAACAAGTAACGTAAAGGGTTAACCTATTTCAATAACTGTTGATGGAATTCGAAAGAAAGAATAAGTGGAATAATAATCTTTTCCTAGAAGTCTGTTGATAAGCTTGTCAACATGGTTTAATTGTCCCAAACTGAGTTCGTTTTTTTATATTCTTTCTTTCATTATAACAAAAGCAGTTAATCGTAATTTACATTCGTGAATTTCAAATGTGTTTTTCACATGAAAGTATGTTGGAATAACTAACAAAACACGGTTTGACACGGAATTATGTTTGTTTTCCTCTTTTTTTGTTATATTAATCGGGATTATGCATCGAGCTGTATTATTCTTAATATTTTCCTGGTCCATAAGAGTATGTGATCTTAAATTTAGTGTCGCAACATATCAACATTGGAAATTAAACATCTTTCGTACACACATTGCATCAACGAATCCATGTCAATGTGCCAACCCGATTCCACTACCAGACCTTGACATGTATTATGAAATGGAATGCATTCAAAGATGCTTTCAAGGCCTACGCAATGAGGATGGAAATGATGCGAATGCATGCGAATACAAACTCCTTTCACGTGAAGCTTATGTTGCGCAGTGCAAACTCTTTATGGGCAAAATAAAAAAAAAGACAAATGTACACATTCTTCCTAGGTTACCGAGTGTGTTGGTAAGCTTAATGTATTACTTTTATAAGCGCGGCTCGAAAAGAGCCTCACAGATGAGTTCACATCAGTACTGACCTAAAGCACCACATCCTTTCCAACGGTTCGTTTTTTCTTAGAAGAAGGTCAAGTACGTTGTAGTTTTGTTGTCGGTTTCTTCTGCTTTTAGTAGTTATGTTCGAGGTTAGGCAAAAGTGAAAGCCATACACTGAAAGGTGCCACGCGAGGCACCTGAGAGATTGGCAAGCGTTTTCTACTGTACGCTTTGTTTCGTCTGCTTCCCTTTGCCACACATTCCGAAGATGTTGGTGTGTCTGTAAGTATCTTATGGCAAGAGGATGATAATATATTCATCAGCGCTCGCACGCTGAAACGACATAAGGACAAGTTGAATATGCTAATTATTCTCAAGCACCACTCTTGAGATATTTCACTTCGACTAGTTTCGGAACTAAAGCGAATGTAGGTTACCTGCGTCTCACTAAAAGCCGTCAGCGTCAGCGTCAACAGTCTACGGAAGCATTTGAAGACAACCGACCGATATCCGGGGAAGGCAAATTTGTCGAATTTAATTAACCATGGCGCTGCTCGCGTAAGCCGAGAGCACGAGAGAAAGGTGTTTAACTTTTTATTTAATCATGTGACTTGCATGCCCCGGAACGGGCCCGGGGGAAGCCTCGTAAAACCGGGGCGCTAATAAACACAAAGCCCTAAATACTTATCCAAACTGATCCACCCAAGAACGTGCATGGTTGACAGACGAGTAGCTGAGTCAAGGACAAAGCTCGCACAGCTTCTGGGATAATTTGTTCTCAGGGCTCGTACCGATTTCAGCGGTAAGATGAGTAAAAATTGCGAATGTAATTGTTTCAGGGGGCAACTTTCTGTCACCATTGCCATCGGCGGATTCGTCATTTTCTCCTGTGTAATTTAATTTGAAATGTTTGTGCACTCGCGGAAAGCCTGAAGCGATGGGATAAAGGAATGTAACGTTTCCGTTCATTACAAACGTTTATGTGCGTTTATCCTTTGTCTCGCGAGCGTTTCGAAGAAATGTGGAGTTAAGAAAAGGATAAAACCGATTATTCGTCACGTTATGAAAGAGTGACGTGCTTGGTAAAGTGAATGATGAAAAGTGTTTCAAAAAATTTAACTGACAGTAGGTATTTTTTGTAGAGAATGATCTTAAAATTTTCTATTTAGAAGAAATTTAGAAAAAAGTCTACGTCTTCACATTCGAACCAAAATCGTTCTTGAATTGAACACTTTCGTAAATAAACATTATGCAAAACGTGTTACTAAAACCAAATATTCTCAGAATGCTATCATTAACAATGTCGACCCATCCGCAATCATCGGAAGGGAAACGATACATTTGGGATAAAACCGATTTGTCGAAACGTAATCGCTCAACATCTTCACCACACCACACGAAAGGACAAGTGCCGGAGGGTTGTGTTTTCCTAGGAACCATCTTAGGCGTGAGTGTACCGTCAGCATTTTGGCTATTCTTACGAGAGTCACCCATTCTTCAACCGAAACGGAGGTTTCAAACATCGCTTTACCAAATTTTTTATCCACACACAAAGCTGCGCAGTAAAGAGACCACTCAAGAGCCAAGAGTTGCCGATGAGCAACCGTTTACCCATTCCTCTCGGCGGTGCACGACGACAGCAAAAAATCCAACCAAAAACGGAAAAGAGGAAACCAAAAACTTTGACATTATTGTACGCCAAAGTTTGCTTTCCCACGTGACCTGGAATAAATTCCATCGGAAGCACGTTCTTACCGTCCATCAGCTACGCCTTCCATCGACCAGCAGTAGCCTCTTCAAGCCTCGTGTCGGATGGCGGATGGCTTTAGGCATTTCGTTTGAAACCGGCTTCACCTGGACCGGATGTGAATATTTTGCTTTTCACATCGATCTTCTGCGTAGAAAAAAAAAACGACTGAAAACAACTCCCATTCCAAGCACACAAACACTCCCGGACTCGGTATCGAATACGTTCGCACTTTCTAACGCAATCATTCGATCAACCGCGTGAGTTTGTGGTGGAGCTCAACACGAGTAACACATTTGACGAGAGGCTCGCGTGTGGAGGCAAAAGGGCACGCTGAAATTGGCATGCTGAAGAGATTAGACTATTTGCGGTAAAGTAGACATGTTTGGAGAGCTTCACTACTTGAAAATTTTGAAAATTGAAAGCTCTCACAAAACTTGCTCGTGCCAATGGGTGGCACATTATGTGAGGTTGAATATAAGAATAAGAGAAAGAAAATGTTTAGGAAATTTAATTTACAATGTAGTTTGGAAAAAAATAATTCTATTCATTTATCATAGAGACAAAAATAAAGGTATCGACAATATAGTATAATTTACTCACAAAACAATAACTTTATCTTTCGAATGATAATAGAATAATTTACAATAATAAAACATTAAAACAAAAATCAATTTTTTTTATAAACTAATTTTATCCCTTTTTAAATTCAACATCATATTAAACATGGTTCATTATGAGACAAACAATTCGAAACACATCGCGCATTAATTTAGTCTGCACAAAGGACAACTTCGCAAAATTACATTACAAACGTTGACTAATAAACCGTTCAAATATGAACGAAAAACACCCCCCGGCAACATTGAGATCCCATTTGTGTAGGAGTAATTTGCAGATCGTTAAAAAAAATGTATTATTTTTTCCAAAGCTCAAGCATTAGCAACCGTCATCCTGAGCGCGAGGGGTTCCCACGAAGCTAGCAGTAATGATGCTGGTTTGCCACCAAATTCACACAATTCAAAAGTCTATTTACCCTCATTCATATTCATGCGCGTACGACGGTGCTCTCTCTCTCTCTCTCTCTCTCTCGAGTGAACGAGCGAACTCCCACATGCTCCGGTTGCGTAAAGCACACCCTTCACTGCCTCCGAAAAATATGCAACTTTGCCTTCAGAACCTTTATCATGATTTTTTTCGTTCACAGATCCTTGGCAGTCCATGCGAAAAAAAAAACTAACTTTTCAAACCATGTTTCAACGCAACACACTTCACGTGAAGCGCAGGTAAACACACTTCCGTCACATTTTTGCCATTCCATTCATAAATCCTTCACCCCTGCTGCTAAGCGTGCCTTCGAACATGGTTCATGATCCATACACGTTGGTTTTCATGTACTCTTGGTGGGTAGCTATGCTGTTATTTAATCTATCACCAGAGCAACTGGTGGCCTGAATCCAATCAGTCGTGAGTTCGTGTGTGAATAAAAATGGGAACCGGCGCTGAGGATTTGCTGTTTTCTTTTCCTACAGGATTACCGTGATGATCGTGATTGTGTGGTTCACGCTTGTTTTACGTCCAACAATCTGTTTGGTATTGCTAGCCGTGCTTCTCGTTTTCTGTCCTGCTATTCACGCTTCCGTTTACGCAAAGAAAGCCCATCGAGTTTTCACCATTTCACTTGGGAACAAGTGGTGGGTGTTGATCACTGTGGCTCCCAGGAACGGAAAGGGAACAGGAATGTTTCTCCATCATCTACTCCTGCAAGGAAAATTTAGCATTCCATTCAATTCTTTTCGTCTTCACCGGGCTTAACGTCAAGCTCGGGTGGGTGGAAAAGAGAAATTGTTTTAATGAATTCCATCAAAATACGCTCATCACACGCTCGCATGATTGAATTCCGTTGACTGGCTCAAAAGTTCGCGAACGCGTTTTTCAGCGTACCAAAAGTGTAAACAAATCATCCCCGTATGCCTTTGGAAAAGGGTTCATATTTCCCTTTTCGGAAACGGTATAGCTAATATAGCCCTGATGGTATGAAAGCTTCGGAACTCAATCAACGTCTCGGTGCCTACTGCGTTGCCGCTAATGATGAATGGAAATTGAGTTAAACAAAGCAGACATTAATTAAAAGCTGCTTTCAAAATAAACGCTACATGCCTGCATATTTACACGAAGCAATATTGTTCGTGGGTAGAAAAAAATCTAATTACGTCCTTGAATCACCCAAAACGGACCGCTGAAAACTAGCGAATTCAACGTGCGTGAGTGTGTGTTGTATCTTTCGTTTATGATTTCACTGCATCATCACTTTCACAGCACCAACGATCGATTAATCTCGGAAACAGATAAACGATGATTCACCGGGCAGGTTTTATTGCTTCATCAGCCAAAATCACCGCAAATACCAGATGAATGATGTCAATGATGATGTCAGATGAAGCTGTGCGAGAAAAAGATATCATGCAAGCTACGCGATTCAAAGTAAAAGGACGTGCCATGGACGGGCCGAAAGATGGATGAGTTGTTGTGCGTCGAACATTGACCATCCGATCATAAAGTTTTTTTGTTTATGTTTTACGATTTTATTTTATGCCTAAAAAAATTTTCTTGGTTTTTTTTTGTGAACGGTTTGTATTTTAGATAAATATTTTTTATTTGTGTCATATTTTCAATAATCCGTTTTTTTATTATTATTATAGCTTTTAATTTATTAAATTCAGAACAAATTTCTACTATGAAATAAAACCTTTAGATCCACAACATTTTAATCCATCAGTGTTGTCTTTGAAGCATATGCTTTTAACAATTAAAAACAAACTAAAACTACGATCATACATTCTTCACACCCTCCCACTGTTCGCTACTTTGCTGCAACAGTACATGCCTCTATGTCTATGCCACACGCCTGCAGCCAATTTCAGACGGATTTTAATTAACCACAACCGTACAAAAAAGATTGTCTCGTACCAGTCTTGGCAACATAATCTACCATTCATACACCAACTTAAAATAACAAGGATAAATGAAAATAATGCCAAAAGAGCCAAATAGGGAATGGAAGCATAGAAATGGCATTGGAAGTCAGAGCAACAAAGCGCACTCTGTTTGTGTAATACTTCTTTTGTTATTTCTAGCTAATGGGCGAATGTCTCCCTTTGCAGTGGCGGCTCCACTTGCTATTCCATTGCTTTTTGAAAGTAGTTTCTCCCACCACAGTGATTTAGAGAAAAAAACCAGCCACAAACAAAATGTCCTTTTTGTACGTTCGACCGATTGTGGGAGCTAATTAAACTCTCCCGGTGCACCTGACGGGGGAATGGCATATCCTTGCGTTTGGTAATGTAAGGATGGTATGCTTACGGCAAACATGTATTTACTAACTGCTAACATGGTACGGTTGTACCACTCGGCGAGGAATGTGGTCACCACAGCCGGAATGCACCGAAATTGCATCCGCTTTGTGTCGCATCCTGTGCCGTGGCAAGTAAATAAGCCCTCCGACAGGACGAAACATCGGTCAGGCTAAGCTGCGTGTGTATGTGTGTGCACTAAAGCTTCAAGTTACAGTTCCAATCGAGTGTGGCAAACCCAGTACACCAATACTACATCACTTTGTACCTCTCGAACGATAACAAAAGCTCTATACCCCTCTGGGCAGAGCCACTGAATCGGGTTTCTCTACTAGCAAGTAAATATTTTGTATTTCAAACAGTTTATGCATCATTTCGCACGACAAACAGTAATTACTACCAACACAAACCGCACTCGGCGATGGGGTAGGTTGCGGGGTGAGTGCTGCCGAGAATGAAAACTCATTCCAACTTCATTTCGGATTCGAATTCCCATCGAAAAGCGCCGGTGCTGATAGGTTACCGAGGATGCCGGGATGTGGATCCCTTAGCTGTGCTGGGCATGATGGTAAGTTTGCAGGTGGTGAAGATAAATAGTATGCGAGTGTCGGAAAGCAAAGATCCCGGTGACGATAGGATCGTGGTGGGGAAGAAACTTGTATGATAAACTACTCCGAGAGCATGATACAACAAAAAAACGTCATAGAAAGGTCATTAACTTCTTTGTGTGTTTTCACGTCGCAAACGACGCAAACAAAAACGACAACTTGAAACAACATAATTAAATGGTGGCTTGCCTTCGAACGGTAACGATTGTGTACCCGGGGTGCGATTTTCGATCCAAATGAAAAGCGTAGTAGGAGGATGGACCCGTTTGTAACTCTGGATTGGAAAACTTTGCTCCTATGCACAAACCCTTTCTTTGTCTGCAATCTTATGAGTTTTGCAAGATTAATGAAACACGGCTTGACTATTGAACAGCCGGCAAACTCTTAGCCGATCTACGATTGGTGGCGATTTTGGGTGTTTAATTATTGTTTTTATTTAATTTGAAATTTACGAAAATATTATGTTGCTGCTTACAATAACATAACAAATATTATTATATAAATTTAAGAACATGGAATACAACTTATGGAGTTCATATTCAGGAAAATATTAATATTTAAACAATACGCTTTAAACTACGTTTTCGTCACAAAAACTTACACCACTACGGTACCGTACCGTTCCATGAATGTTATCTTTCATGTTTAAATCTATTTCTTTTGAGCTAAATATTGAAAGCTTAAATAGATTGTTAATAAAAAAATATTCGTTTTCCATTACCACGATGTTGTTGCGAAGTAAATAGCGCCCGTTAACAATAAACTGAATTGAACATGCCGCTACTCGCGTGTACCATTTAATAGGATTTCGCAAAGTTCGCGCATCTTAGTCAGTAGATTCTTTTGTCTTCCATTTCAAACACGCAGCATTATCCACAACATTGGTTCGGTGCACACGGTTAGCAACATGTTAATCACCATTACAGCGTACATTGCACCGACGGACGATGAAAATGATCCATCCACGGAAACACTACCCCTGAACTGAGCTCGTGTTTTTATTTAATGGTCAAATGAGATAGCAACTCTTTTCGACGGTGAAGGTTAAAATCAATAAGTACCACATAAATCCCTTTTATGTATAAAAGTTGGTAATAATTAAAGTTTTATTTTAACTCATAACTACGTTTTATGCATATGTTTGATAAGGCTCCTTCCAAACAGCCTACATTTACTTTGTGTTTGCAAGCTCGAAAAAATATTCAAATAAAACCAACAAAGCCGTTCCATTCACTTATCAATCCATCCCGATCAACCCGAACCCGGCAAGGATCGAATTCCCGCTGCGGTTTTTACGTTTGCTGCGTGTTTCGTTCTCTTCGCTCCTTCTTCCTATATCTGCCACAAAACTCACCTTGTACGCTGGGTCCGAACGGACATGCTTATACTCTTGCGCAAGTTGTGCTGCCCAAGGTTAATTACACGCGTCGATTAAAGCAAGCAATGCATTAAAAAATGAGAGTTTAAGACGCATCCCAGCCAGCGGCCGCGATCGTCGGTGGTCTTGTAAGGGGGAATGTTATGTGTGCTACAATCAGGTTCCAAACAGGGAAAGGAAGTACCGGGACGAAGGTGAGGAAATGAACGACCATAGTGCTGGTAAAAGTCGTTCGGCACAGGTACAAGTTCCCAGTGGTTCGTAGAGGAGTGATTTATATTTTCGAAATGTTTTTAGTTGAATATTTTATTTTAATTAATTTTGAATTTGTGTTTAATGTCATTAACACTATCATAACAACCTTAAAATATTACCTTTATTTGACCGTACGTTTGTAGTCCTATGAATTTGTTGATGAAAAATTGAAAAAAAATTGAAATGAATGAATTAAAATGATGATTACTTTTCTTACGAATTCAAATCACATTATGGTACAGAAAAAAGGTACAGATTTGTTTCACAAACAATAAGTAACCGCTTCCATTTAGCAAGTATCTTACACTTTAAACCTGTCTTTCTCAGGTTGATATCACCCCATCCGGAAAGTCGTAGCATCGCAGGTCACCCTATACTTGGAGCACATTAATAAGATTATCGTCCCCGTCACCCAGCATGATTAATCGCCGCCAAGACTTTGCACACACAACCGGCACAAGGAGGAAAAAGTGAATTCTCCAAAAATGTCTGCCAGCTGAGCCGAGCTGCCGACGAATAACGGGAGAAAAATTGCAGCTCATTTGCTCAAACACGAGGTGACCGGTAAGACTTGCGGCAGTGCTAAAACAACCAATCGGAATGGAAAGAAAACCCATGCCAGTGAGGCAGAAAACGGAAGAAAAAAAAAACGCCAACAACATAACTCGTGCCAGAGAATGGTGCAAATACACAAACCGACCGACCAACCAAAAGCTTCTGCTTTGAAACATACAAAACGCTTAAGGTACGGGTTGGAGCAACTCACAACTTAGCCGAGATGCCAAATATGCCCCGAGGAGATGCCTTTTTTATGTGGTTTTGTTGCTGATTTGTTTTCTTTTTTTTCTGGAACGGGCGGATAAGCTTCTGTTTTGGTGTTCCCTGCCCAAAATCTGTCTTTATCTCCGTGAACGGAAGTGCACCTGCCCCGGTGTTTGTGTGTTGCGTGTCCCGCCGTGTTTGGTGCAATGAGAGCGCGAAAAGTATCGACAAAAAAAAGTCGTCGCCGAGCGATGATGTTCTAGGGGAGATTTCTTTTTGTTTTTGCTTTTCACTTGCGCTCGATTCACTCCAGGCGCTTCGATTATAGTGCCGCCTTTTGCCGATATGTTTCGATACGCTTCCGCCGGCAGCTGCAGACACAAGCTCAAGCAGCAGCCACGCTTTGCCCGTGGTGCGGTTGTAAAATTGATTTTCCATCCTCTCAAATCTCATCAAGTCCGCCCGTTCACCGTTCTTCGTTCGTCTGCACTTTATTAAAGTGAGCTCTTCACAACGCTTTACCGCCACTGTCTTGAGAGGGGGAAAGGGGAAGATCGACACAGGGCAGCATCTTTATCTGCACGACGAGTACATGAACCGGTACGAAAAATCAATAAAACCATGGTTACAATCCAACGGGGAGCACGTACTTGTGGTTATGTTGAAAATATGTACTAATTGATAGTTTGAACATTAATTAAGCTATTAAAAGTATCAAAATTATCTTCGAAAAGTTGTTGATGGCTGTTTTAAGTGAATTGTACGCCCTAAGAAACTATAAAAAATCAATAAAATCTTTTCTCATTATGGCTTAAACCTTCCTTGGGAGCAAAATTACCTTTCTCGCAGCGAAACATTCGCCAACTGAAGCACAACCCTGGTAGCCAAAGCGGCGCACTAGATGCCATTCACGATCCGTAGCATGACTCTAGCGATCAACGTAATCGACAGATCGATCTTGCGGCAGAAAGATTGGAAGAGTCTTAAACACAAACACACCGCGCGTCCGTGCATCCGACGGGCAGAACAGAAGCTGCCCTCACAACGTTGCCCGCGTACAATCGCGTAACCGAACCGGTGACCTCGGCGCAAGGGCTCCGCCGCGCGCTAAGCTGACGCGAATGATGAAGAAAAATGAAGCAAATCTCTTAATAGCCCCTCCGGCGCAGGACGAAGGTGAAACAGATTAAAAAAAAGGTACCGCCGGGCCGGTTTGGTAGAATCGATCGATCCGTCCGATCGGCGTTTGAGAAGCTCGTGGTAAGTGCGTCCGTGCAGCCGGCAGTCACACGCGATTTATGGTCCGGCTTACGGGCTCGATGGGGGTTCGAGTAGCCGAGGTGGCAGCAGCAGAACTAGCATCAGCAATAGCGAAGAGATATCTACGACTAGCTTTTAACCGTTCGTGAAGGTGGACGCGAAAAAGTAAGGAATGATGGAAGATTCTGCGCTCGAAATATTTCCGGAGCAGGCGAGATCGGCAGCACATCGCTAATTGATAAGTTCATAGCGCTTTGGTTTCTCAAATGCACTCAACACTTTGCTTATATGGCTGGAAAATAAACTTACAATTTTCACTACCATGACCATGGGTTGCGGTTGTTGCGGTCAATAAAATATGTTTAAACAGATTAACATAAAAAAGTCCAAATAAGCGAAAACATTTTAGAGAAAACATAAGATAGAATTCTCCGAGGTAAGATTTTTTGAACATTAAAATTCAACTTATCATTTAATTCTTTAAAACGATGATTATTGCGCCGATTATTAGTTTTCAATAAGTATATTCGTCTAATTCCGGCTGATCATTTCTCGTCCAACTTTACAAACCACTTTTCTCCACCATTCCATAAAAAAAACCACCTTCCAGCCTTATCAATCCACCCACGTCTACAATGAGAACAAGACAAGTTGGTCGTGGGTCGCAAGCCTAAAGCAACCATAAAGCAGAGTATTAAGTGCATGCAGGTAACAGCATTTAGCGAGCCCATTTTTCTTCATCAGGCTCAGTAAGACCGAAGACGAGCAACCGATCGGTAGACGGATCGACCTTAAAAGCCCAACCCAGGCCAGGTACAACCCGGGCCGGGCCTACTTTTGCAGCCCACATGTGGCTTATGCACCCCGTGCTGTGCAGCTGAGCAAGCCGAATGCATCGCCCGCTGATAGTGAACCTTGCGCTGGTGTTGGTTAAGCCTTTTCGCGCGCTCAGAGAATCGTGAATGTCATATTTGTAGAGGAGTCAGCGCCGGGCTGCCGGGATTATTGCCCTGTCGTTTCGAGAGCCGCTTGCCGTTCCTTCGCATACGATGTGCGGTTGTGTAATTAGCTGGTCGAGAGAACGAAACATGAAATAAATAAATCCAAATCATCCCGCAACCGTACCGGCAAGACACGGTGAAGCAACCATCATCGAAATAGGCAGCGAACAGTCCAATAGTCGAACGGGAAAACATCGTCTGGCGAAGAAGGGTTCCCCGAACCCGAGCGAAAAATCGCGAACAAAAATACACCAAATACACGGCTCGGAAGAGGAGAGCGGTTGGTTGTGAATTCAATTTTCCAAACGGTAATTACGCGGCATCGCGGCCCGGCTGTCGAACGCGAGTCCGCCTCCAAAAACGAAGTACCTCCACGGGTACACGCTTCGGGTTACACGGGTGAACGTGACATAATCCTGCCGCCTTGTATTTTCCCTTTTTTGTTACAAATGCACGAGCCGATCGTGATTTTGGGTGGCAATATTTTCTCGACTCTAATTGCACAGCAACATACCGTGAGCGCATTTCGCAAAAAAAAAAATGCCGGGAATGAGTTTTCACTAGGATGGGAGGGTAGCGGTGGCTCATGGATTTGTGCTGGTTTGCGGAAGCGTTTACGTAAATGAAGCACAGATGTTAAGTACAGTATTAAAAAAAAAATACTCCAATAATCCAATATTGAGCACGGTTTAGCATCGCTTTGCAATGTTTCCGCGTTATTCAATATACATTTTATGTTTTCGCGCCAATGAGATCAACCGTTACGTGATGCTTGATCACAGCATTGGGCGGGAAAGTTCTTTGGGAATCCAATGTTAATGAAACAACAAATAATAATGAAGCCAAGAGAGTGTAGAAATCGGATTTAATAGCATGAATCAACACTCTTAGTTACAACAATTGTATCATGAAAACCATTTCAATTCAACATTATTATGATTTCAACGTTATTATGGTGAATTTATTTCATAGTTTTTTGTTTAATAATTACTTACGTTCACGAGTGTTCTGCGAATATCCTTTGCAGCGTATGATGTTAACTACTTCTTCGAATTTGCTTCTATTAAGTTGTTTCTATTAATTTTTAATTTCACTAAACTTTCTTCGTAAATTTCATATATTTTTCATGCACTTTTCACCACCCAAACTAGGGACCATTTAATTATGCACCGATGAAGTAAACACAAACCGTAAAACTCACAAGCCGTGCAAAAATAACACATCACTCGTGGGGAAAACCACAAAAAATCAACCTCACCACCACCTATCACCAACGACAATACTGAAAACACAGCCAGGCAGGCCAACGACCGACCAACTGCCTTGTCGGCGAACGAATCCCACACACTTTGGCAATGGGTAGAAGAAGAGCGCACACCGCAACACTTGCACACCGGTTCACTGCGCGATCGTAACACTAGATCGTGGCACCACTAGCAATGGTGAACAGGGAACGAAACACTAACACTAATGCTCCCGTCCCGGGCCTATTAACCAAGCCGGTCGACAATCCTCATCGCAACCCTGCAAATGGGTAGTTGAAGAAGGGCAGAAAAAGGAACGAGACTGACATTACTTTCAAGGTGCTTGAAGAATGGAGGAATAATTTAATTCGCATCGGATTCGGATCGAGAATTTCGTTCACCGATCATCGAGTGGCCGCCCGAGCTGCCACAACGAATGCCGTTGTGCGAAATATTTGTCGCACGCAGATGCACGCAACCCACCGCACGCGATCCTTTCCAGAACACTGCAGCCCTGCAGCTTCCCTGGGGTCGCCCTGGGGTGGTGAAACAGTGCGGAGGTTATTTATGTACTTCGGGATAGTCGCTTCCGATACCGGTTCCTGCTTGACTGACTCGGTTGCGTAGGGTTGGGGGGGGGAGAATAGAATGGGAGTTTGTTTTTTATTTTTATTTCTTGCCATTTTTGCTATTTATTTATTTCCCATTCGGCGGCGGCGGTACAGTGACGAACCGATTTCGATCAGCTCAGGATTGCGCGTGGAAAAGTGTTTGAAAATACAAATGATTGTTTTGAAACTATTCAATCAAATTGTATCTTCTTAATTTATAATTTAAAAAAAAAATTGTGCAAGGATAACCACTTGTGGTGTTCTACCAACTTGTGTTTATAAACATTCAGAGAATTAAAATCCTTTCCGATTACATTTCACTATTTCCTTTCCTATAAAAAAACAGTTTAAAGGATGATCCGATTAAAACAAATGAGGTAGCTAATTAACCACGTCAAAGAAAAAAAATCGCACACATCTATCTTCTGTCAGAACAGGCAGCGAAAGCGAATCATATCATTTTGTCTGTTATCAATTAGTTCGCGCATCTAGCCATAAAGCATAAAGCAAACATGATTACGACTGGCTGAGTTGGCGTATTTTTCGGGGGGGGGGGGGGGGGAAACCGACATCGCCCATTTCTTATTGCTAACATATTTATTTCCCTCGGTTCGGAATTTGCATGAGAAAACGATTATGCGTGCGTGCGTGGGCACGGGCTATAACGGTTCGCATTTTCGTCCGAGGTTCCGCGTGCTTCCCATTTCATTTCGTTCGTCCGACCGGCCCGAAACGCCGTTCAGCGGCAAGATTGGTTCTCGCGAGATTTGCGACACCTTCCGCCCTCCAGCTGCCAGTGCGCTCGCTTCAGTGAGATATTGAAATCGATATACTTGTAGCGCAAAACGAAAGGAAGGAAGGAAAGCAAAGAAACCAACTCCAACTCACACAGGCTCAGAAAGACGCAACCAAAAGACTTCAGCTACTCCCCTAAAAAAAAAATAATAATAAAAATAACAACAAACTGTCACAAACAGGTTTCGATAGGCTCGGCGATGCTGGAAATGACTGGTCCGCATACTTTCAGCCAACCGATCGTACTTCGCCATCTCCCCGAAGCCACTGTCCACAAATTTTACGAACCGCATTTGCGAAAAAGGTCATCGGATTCGTCCCCGCCTGCTGGGCGAAAAACCCTCCACCGCGGCACAGGCATTAATTAGGTATCGAAACTGATTTATTTGCCAGTTTTATAGCACCGGCTGCAGCAAACAATTGTATCGCGGATGGTTCATTACATCGTATTTTATGTGCGGAAGGATTTTACGCACAAGTTTGTCATAAGCGGGAAAGCAGTAAAAAAAGTAATTTTATTAATTTTCGCTACAAAAATGAGTCACACAAGTCGAAGCTAAACCGAAATGTTAAAGCAATAGTATAAATAAAACTCTGTTTCATTCTCCATCAAAGGAGCCATATGCTGTACACCTGAACATGCAGGGTTTTTGCACCGCTGGCATGTTATCGATATCGGCGTGCCCTATGTGCCGGCAAGAGGATCCATTTCCTGACCTTCGTCTGACCCTCCCCAGGATTTAGGACATTGTGAGACCTGAGACATGCACCGAAAAACACGGCGTGACTTCTTCACAGTGGAGACCACAACGGCAGACAGGAAGTCTGCTCCGCTACACGACACTTGAGCCGGGTGTAACACAGAACCATTCTCTCTCAACCATTTCAACCAGTCGTGTGCAGCGGCTAATTGTATTAATCATTCTCGAGAAAGAAGCTAGACTTTTTTCGTTTCAACATTCACAATGACGGCTGGGGGTATGTTGGAAAACACTAAAACTCGTGAACTGGTTCATAAGAACTGCGGTGCAAAAGATAGAGCGTGATAATTAGAATGGAATTGGTTTTATTTATACACTCACTCTCACTCAAGCGATGCGCTTTATCTCATCTTCAAATACACAAACACACACTCGCATTGCTCATGCTCTGTTCTCTGATCGACCAGAAATCAAAACACCTGATCTCATCGAAAGGGATCCGCGCATAACGAAGCAGCTGCAGTACGAGGTTAAAGCACTTCGAACCTGTTTATTCCAAACGATCTTTTCGACATTTTCTACATGCACCTGATACACATTTACACGTTTTTCTTTACCATTTTACGGCACGGTTCAAGTAAAATCTCAAGATTTTTATTCGCGCGGTACGCTGATGCCCGGGCGCACAGATGATGAACCACATCCACAACGGTTTTCCACGCTTTTCCGTACCGTCGTAAGCGGTGGCGCGAGCGCGCGCGCGCACACACAACAAACCGGTCGAGCCCGTCGAAAACGCACACACTCGCACACGCAGGCTGCCGGCGCTGCCGTCCAATGTAACCGTTCCGCGCGAGAGCTTTCCGTCAAATAAACCGCCGCCGCATGCCGTCGCCAGTGTAAACGTGAGCTGGTCGGCCGGTCGGTCGTCCAGCCTTCTTGGTAGGTAGGTAGGTTTGCAGACCATCGACTTCAATCGAGCCCCCTCCTCCACCACTGAGACGACGCTTGAAGAGTGCTCGGCGCTGGGAAGAGTGCCCGTCGCTCCCTGCGTTTCTCTGGAGAGGCAGCAGTTGGTTGAAAAGTTCTTGGAGTAGCAGCGAGAGGAACTTCATCGACTATAGTAAGATTTTCATAAAAGCTTGTTAAAGTATGAAGCTATAATGGAGCAACATTTACAACATTTTTGCTTTATCAAGATAAATTGAACATAATGTTTAGCCTTTTGTGTTCCGGTTTTACCAGCAGGTTTAGACACATAAGATTTTAATGTATACAAACTACTTCAAACTAACCAAGTCAGCAAACAACAATTCTCTCTACGACGGTTTACCTTAATCAAACTTAATAAACCAGCTATTAAAAATATGAGCTATTTTCCTGCATTATTCTTCCCTTACCGAATAACATGAAGTAAACCATTACCATCCATCACTTCACTCACGGGCTCCGTTTCCATTCGTCGACAGTGTGCAACCGCCCTGAGGTGAGTGCTCGCTTTACTCGCTTGGCCACGCGGCAGATCAGCCCTGCAACATTGCTCCCTCCGCTCCCTATTTAGGGACGTTTTTTTTTTCTTCTCACATTTTAAATTTTCATCATCTGTTTCCGCCTCCCATTCACTCCCATGCGCCTATGGATGGCCCATGGTGCTCTTTACCATTTTCTTCAAACACCATATTCCCGTACGAGACGGGGGCATTCCCCGGTCGCTGCCCGAAAGGAAGCCCCATTTCACCTGAAACCCGCGCCTCACCTGGACACGGGGCTTGTTCATGAGTCGATTTCTACCCCACCGGAGGAGCGGAGATCCGTTTTCTCCGTCGCTTCCGTTCTTCCCACATTCCGTTTTCCTTTCCGTTCCGTCCGGAATGTTTGCTTCACTCGCTGTTCCACACCCCGTCACCGTCTTTGCATAGTTTTGCATCGATGGTTTTTCACTACACCACCCTGCCGAAACTAACCTACACACCGGAGCGACGCAGTGGGACCCCGAAACCGGGCTTGTCGGTGTGTGAGTGCTTGCAGCCCTTCACTTTGCACCCTGATGTTCGCTGATCAAATATATCTATCTCTTTTGCTTCTTGCATACCATCGTTGGAAACAACGACATAGTTTTAAAATGACAAGTTGGTTAGCATTTGAAATAATTAATTTATTTGTTTTCGTATCATATCTGCTAACTTTTAATACATATCTGAGCTCCAATTTCTTTGTCTTCAGGGGATAAATTTAAAATATATTCTTAATTTAGAACATTACAGAACATATTCAAGATCAACGGAATTTTTTTCTCAAACATCAAAACTTTTTCTGGATCAATAACTTTTATGTTTATAAACACCCTCTAGGTGGATGCTTTGCTTTAATTCCCACAATTTGGATGCTCTCGATGATTTTATGTGAAGAGGTAGAGTGAAAAAAATCACCACACGACGATAGGTTTTATGTTTTCAAATTCCTTCCCCTTCTCTATTCCATCATCTCCGCCGTTTCTTTTCTGTTTCGTTCTTTTCATATCCCCAACACCATAGCCCGTTTCGTGTTTCTCTTTCCTTCTTTCACTTCTTGTTTATCGGTGTACCTCGCTCTCTTTCTTTTCACTTTATCTCTTTTCGGCTGCTTGTCTCACCCCACCGAGTGGTTTCTTTCTCTATCCCGCTGCTTAAACCCTTTCTGCTCATGCTCTAATCGGTGATCTTTCATTCATTCGCTTCTCCGCTCCTGCGCCGCCTTCATTTCGTTCTCACCCACAGACTCTGTGGAGGCTGCTGGTTGCATGATATCTACACTAATTCTACCTTTTAACATTTACAGGTACACACAAGTTTTGTCAACAGACAGTCATGTTTAAGCATTTTTAATGAATAATTATTTTATTTTTAATATGTAATTTACATGCTTCACTAAAAATTTTTTTTCATCAACATCGTTAGTACAATTTTTAACGTTTTATTTTCAATCCTCCTCCATCACTCTTTTGTAAAGCATCCCGGTTTCGCATTTTACGGCACGAGACAATAGGTCGCAACGCACCTCAAACTTCGATCCCGGTGCCCACCAGCCCGCTGATATATTTCGGTCAGACGGTCGGGTCAACCCGCCAATCGTCAAAGTCAAAGGAATGTGGCAGTCACACGCCTTCTTCAAATATTTTAAAAGGTTTCTCATTTTTGTCTCAAACCAAGCAACCGGCAGCTAATGTATGCCGATTCCCGCTGGGTTCGCTAAGATTGATTTGCATCATAAACGAGTGCGACGCTGGATTCTGTAGCCGGTTTTCCGTTTGCCAATTGTCTCATGACTGACAAACTAAACAAGGTCGTTGCATGTGGACGTCATGTCGTAAAATATATTCATAATTTGCCCCACACGTATGGTTCAGTTCCAGGCATAAACACTAGAATAGGAGGGATCTTTATTTGAGTCTAGGTTGATGCTCTCGCTGATTGTTTCATTCCGTAGTTCTTTCTTCTCTTTTTTGTAGTGCAAAATAGCTAACTGTGGTTAGAGAAAGATATTTCTAAATTCAACTTACCACTTACCAGGAGTATTAGAAAATGACGTAGGAAAAAAAGATTCAATTGGAAATTAAAACTAATGGAAATAAAAGCACATCCATTCTCACCATCCACTTAGGTTTTCTCAGAAAACTTCGATTTATTTTTCGTAAATAACATAACACTTTCATTTGCTCGATGCGCCCCGCACGCCGCCCATTGCCCGCCCCCGGGTCATCAACACGTGTGGAAGGAGCGGGAAAGAGCGATTTATCGTAGCTGCAATCAATTCACCGGTACTACCATCTAGAGTGTGTTGAATGTTTCTTCCTGCGTCCTGCCTCTGACTAAGTGTTTCATATCATATCCACCACGTATGTATGTATGTAATGGGTCTGTATATATATAT
>JXWZ01006736.1:0-31524 GCA_000956215.1 Anopheles farauti No. 4 | reverse complement strand
GCGGCTAAAAGTCAATTCATTGTTACTGAAATTTAAATATGAACAAGTGACACGTAAATTTGCATCAACTCAAGATCGAAACTAATGCGCGCCTGCTATCATCCAACGTAACAAGGCAGCTACCAACAGGCAAACACACCCGCGATCGTCCGTAGCGAAACAGTATATAAAATGAAGTATTTAAACCGTGCCTTTCGAATCCACAAGGGACGGAAAAAGATAAATCACTTGTACACGCAACGGAAACGGCTGTTGCAGCTGCAGCCTTTTCTTAAGCATATCCTGTAAAGAAAAAAAAAACAAACCGGATTCCGTTCATCCGATCCAGGGAAAGCCCTCAGCCAGCGTGCATGTATGTTGGGGAAAAAAAGTCTGAATCTGTCCACCACCGTCAGGGACACTAACGTAAATATACTGAGCTTAACATAATCGACTTACATCAAATCACGCAGTACTTAAAGCAAGGGGAAAACAGTTTGTTGATAAGACTGGGTGTACCCCCGGTGTCTTAAAGAACGTTTGTATGCAACACCCAAAGAACACACGGATCGTTCGTTTTGCGAAGCTACATTTGTACTACAGTTTGTGGTCGGTATGCATTTTAAGCGATTGTGTAATGAAGAAAGTTAAAAAAAAAACAAACACAACAACAAAAATTTCCAATTCTCATCGTGCCTTGTTATAGCTGTTCCCGAACTAAACAGCTATTGCTCATGTAAGAAACATGAAGCAACTACCAACAGACAGCGATGCACAAGCGAGACGGTCTTATCATCCAAATACCAAAAAAAAAAACTTTAGAAACCGCAGGATCGTTTGATGAGTTGTACTTAAAAAGTGAAGAAAAATAGTGGCTACGTGGCTTGCGGGTTACCGCTACAGCCTGAACAAACAAAACGAGCGAATGAGTGTTGTTGACGGTTGACAAGAAAGTAAAGCCGAAAAAGTCACGTTCGCTAGCAGAGAAAGCTGAAATAACCTAAAACAATTTCGCTCTACGAGAAAGCAAAAGCAAATCATACGTCAGCATATGCGAGAGGTGCAAAGTTATGTAGCCGTTAATATAATTCAATCCTGTTCCTCCAACTGGTTTCCGTGGAGCATGAAATCGGTCGGTTTCCGTGCCGTGCGAAAAAAACAAAAACGTAACGAAAACTAGAATATCCCGAAACGTACGTTCTATTTTTGCAGCTCAATTTTTCTGCGCACGTGCATGTGGAAATTATTTTGCAGTATTTTTGTTTGTTTGTTATTATTCGTCTAATTGTAGTATAATTAGATAGAGGTAGGGGACGGTAAGCAGAAAGCAGATGGGCAGCAACACAAAAGCAAAAACACCACTTCTTTCCTGAGCTACTGAGGTCACCCAAATGTTGCGTATTATACTCACTAGCGTAGCTCTACATACATATACATCATGTTCATGATTGGTGCAACCACACAGTGCCCGGAGTAGTGCTTGTGTCCGTACGTTGAAGAATGCTGATGGCAGAAGTAGCGTGTAGCAAAAGTAAGCAAAAACACAAAATGAACCCGAATGCCTTAACCGTAAATTGTCCAAGGTTTAGGAGGCGAAATAAAATAGGACCAGAAACATAAACCATTCCAATACAACAACAAAACAAACGCATTCCGTACGTAGGGCGTAGATAGAGCATTAGAACCTTAAACAACCTGTTTACAAAGAAAAAAATATATATTGCACACCTTTTTACGATGAATTATATACAAGTATTTTTTCTTATAATTGTCATCCAATCCTTTAATCAACCGATACACAATGCCATCTGGATTGACTCAAGACTCTAGTTAGTAAAGAGTTACGTACAATTTACCGAAGCTGTCTTGTAAGTTTATAGCTCTCAGACATCAGTCGTATGCAAATCTGATGAAACAATCTCACATAGCTGCGTTCGACAAGAAGGATATGAGGAGGATGTTTAGTGACACGTACTGAGCAGGTGAAGTTCATAGGTACTGTTCATAGGTGAAGTATCCCGGACTGAGAAGGACAGACGGCGTTGAATTTTCGCATAAACAACCAAGGTGCACGACTGATGAGCGGTCATGATACAGACTATATGACTGTAGAGCTACATCGTTTTACGGGTGGTTTACTGTACAACCAAATTAATCATATCAAGCTTAATTATACAATAATAATGCATACATAAATTGGAAACAATATAAGTCTATGGCAGCTGCAATTATCAAAAGATGATATGATAACGGTAGAGGGTTTATTTCCAAATGCTTTTATGATGCACATTGAAATAAGCTGCAGCTATCTTTAAGATCATTCTGATAATTCAGCAGTCTGGCTAATCCAAGTTATATTTATCGGCCAATTGAAGGTCTTGAATCTGGAATGTAAGCGCAACATTTGTATGCATTAATTTCGATGTCGCAACGGATGTTTTACTTCCTTCTTACCTCTTTCTCCTTGTCTTCAATCTCCATCAGCAAGCTGTCCAGCTTATCCTGCAAACGATGACGCAGTGTTTGATTTTCGATTGCACGAATTTCCTGCTCCTTTTGATTACGCTGCGCTTGCAGATCGCTTAACTGGCGCTCCAGCTCGTAAATCCGAGCAGTGTTGTTCGTACTGGCAGTGGCACTATTGGCGTTGCTGTTCTGACTGCTGCCAAAACCACCGTGTGGTAAGTCCGACGAATCGTTGTCCGAGTCCAGTCGGGAACCGTCTCCCTGATAGAATGACATGGATTTCGATCCACCGGCATTAGCGGCCGCTTCGGACCTCCTAGCAGCTCGGTAACTGCTACTTGTGCCGGCACCGCCGCTGAACATACTTCTGTTAAATTCCAGCGCCGGGTTCCGGTCGGACTGCTGTGTTCCCTGGTACGAGCTCGAGTCCGACAGACGGCTATCGTCAGCTTCCGCTGAAAGTCGGCTGCTTTCGTCGATGTCGATATTTTTGTTGATCGGATTGTCTTCCTCCTCCGAATCGGACACTTCCTCGCCGAAAATATCGTGCTCACCTACGTCTGTGTTGAGGCCACCCTTTTTCGTGTTCTTCGATGGGCTTTTGTTGGGCGCGCCTGTGTCCGTGCCCGAGCCGGGCGATGGTTTGTTCGGATCTTCATCCTCCGTAATTAGTTCCCACTTTACGTTGACGGCTTCGTTGTCAACCCTTAGCAAACGTTTTACCTCCTTCTCGATTTCAGGTGCTTCGACGTACTTTTTCTTGAGCGTTTTACGGAATCGACGTTTGCGGATGTTTTTGCAAGGCGGAGTTACACCGTGCGGCCACAGGAATTTTTTATCCACCTTGTTGGGATCCTTCTTCTTGTTTTTGTTAGGCGATTCTTCTTCTGCGGATTGTTGTTCCGGCTCTTCTTTGCATATCATCTAGAGGTGTTAGTTTCAAGTAAGTGTAAGTAAGTTGATGCAAACCCCTTCCACTGTAATATTCTTACCATCTGACAAATGTCAGCAGTTTTGTAGAAGTTTTTGGAATCAATTGTCTTCAAAGATTCTATTATCGTAGGCAAATCGACGACTTTTGCATGCAGCAACCAGTGATCGAAGCGAACCTCTCCGTAACGTAATTCATTTTCCAACCGGATGAAAAGACGATCTTTAAGGTTGTTTGCACCGCTTTGGATCGCTTCGCGTAAGGCAGCAGCGGGTTCCTGTAACACAAATGTTGTAAAGTTTTAGAATCTTACGCGTTCACGAGTGCTTCAATATAAACACAACCTTCGGCATACGCATAATAATTTGTGTTTCCAGTTCTGCTCCGTCATCTTTCTTGTTGTCTTGTTTCGCGGGTTTATCAGGCATTGTTTTCGTAAGTTAAGACAAACTTTGTCTATTTTATGAGAATAATAAACGTAGTGTTTTTATGTTGGTCAAAATTGGCGTTTTTTTTGTTATTTGTGTGACATTTAGATGACCAAGGTAACTTCAACAAAACGTACTCTCCCCGTGTCATAACAAGAAACACATATTCACTCGCATGGATGACAAAATATTTATAAACTATGTATCTATTCTGTCTAGAATCTTTTTAACCAGCACAGAAGAAATCGAATATTCGGACATGAATTAAAAATTATTTACAATAATTGTAGCTTTGCGACCTCTGAACAAAGAAACAGTTTAGGCTCTTGGGGTCAATGATTTTCCAATTTCAAACTTTAATCTTCAAGGTATACTGAACGATCAGAAGCCTTCTGCTTACGATCCGCTATCCTTGACCCAAACTGTAAAGCTCGTTTTCTTAGAGTGCTTGCCTGCATTAATCCAAGCTTGTAGGCACATAATCGTAGTATTAATTTATCTCCAATTCCAGGCCCAAGTGGATGATAGCATCGTTGGGAGGCTCTTAGAGAAAGTGCCGTTGCGATAAAATCTTCCTGTAGATACGGTGTTCTCGGAGTGACACCATTGTCACAAATTACTCTATCATCTCGTGCTAAATTCCTACTCGGCAATCGTTTCCAATCTAAGGCTAATTCTTCCTCCAGCGCTTGAAATGCTTTTTCAAAATTAGCATCTGCTTCCGCGTGGTTGTGCGCATAACGTTCAAATGCTGTTTTATGCCGAGTGTAACCAGCAAACAGTTCATCGGCACCCGATCCCAACAACAATACCTAAAATGATATGAAACTTAGTAGGATATATCGCAGATTCAAAGGCTCTACACTTACCCGAGAATTGCTTGTGTAAGCTTCTCCGTTTTCAAAACCAGTTCCTCGAGAGGCAAACCAAAGTGCAGCACCCAAAGACTCGTCCAAAACACTTCGCAGAGGATAAACAAGAGTGGATATCGTTTGTCTTCGTTCGTTTAGTTCACTCCGAGGAACGTTTATCTCTACAAAGATCCATTTACTGCATATGATAACAATAGTTTATGTTGAATATATTATCACCTTCGCAAAACAATAAACAATGCAAACTAATTGGTTACCGATTGGGTCTAAGGCGCTGTAACTCTTGTAGGGATGTCCGTCCGGTTACTCTATCTGGCACATTCCAATCAATTTGTGTCGGTGGTAAATTCGTTCGACTCACCTTTTCAAAGGCAACGTTTAACAAATCTATCGGAATCCCTGCTGGAACAAATTCATCTGCCAACAGAGCTAATATGGAGCAATCTATGCCACCCGAAAAAAGAATGCCCACCTTTGCATGGCAACAATCGGTACGACTTTTTAGGCAGATTTTGCAGAAATCTATAGTATTTGATATTCGCTCCTCCAGTGATTGGCGCAGGGTGGTGAGCAGTTGAGTACAAACATCGTCAATGACGGTAGATTTAGAGAGATATTCAAAAATATCTTCAGCGGAAGAATCTCTTTTCGTTAACAATTCATGAAAGCTAAAATCATGCTGAAATGGAGTTAAATAACATCAGTACATGAACATACAATCAAAATACGTGTAGTTTGTTGTTGTACTTTTATACTGCATCGAGGTTTTTCCAAATTAATTTTTCGATTAATTGATATCGTGTCTCCAAATATTTGCTCTAGCTGTGACCAATCATTGGTCCACGGAAACAATCCAAAAGTATTCGACTCAGGAAATGCATCTAAATCAAGATAGTATAGCCCATACGGAGGAAGCTCGTGAACAACAATGGAAGAAACATTACCTGCAAGAAGACAAAATACAAATTAAAACATATTATATTAGCATACAGTTTTACTAGGCTATAAACATACCACAAACACTGGAAATGAAAATATTTCCATCTTCTCCTTTTCCCAACAATAAAGAATTTCTTCCGACAGCATCACGTGCGAAGTAAAGACGGTTTTCTTGATTTCTGAAGAAAATAACGCTAAACGGACCACGAAGTGAAGCAAATAATTCACATAGATCATCTTGACTGTTACAAGTTTCGATTTGTTTCAGTAGCCATAGTGTATCACTCTCTCGCACGTCGTTTCGCTTTTGGAAGATATCCCCATTAAATACCAGCACGGTGCGATTAGTTTTTAGGGGTTGTTTGCATAAAGTTTCTCCCTGATGCCATAGCACCGAAGCATGAAGCAATACTCTTGAATTGTACCATAAAGAACATTCATAGTTCGGGCCACGATTTTTAAGAACCTCAAGGCATGAGTGTAGCTACAAAAAGCAGATGGACGAATAAATATTGATAGCACAGCACAAATTAAAACGCTACTTACGGTTTCATTGGCCTTTGCTGTATCATCGTTAGTACTAATGTAACAAAATATACCACACATTGTAGACTTATCTTTACAATTAATGCATAACCATGTTAGAAAGAACAAATAATACGAAACATGTCTTGCGTATCTTAATTCTGCCGAAACAAACAGACAGCAGAGAAACGTGTTGATATAAGTTGATATGTTTACAAACAATAACACACGATCAAGAAATGTCAATCTAGCAAATATGCAAATATGGAGCCAACAACCAAGCTATTCCACAAAAAATCGAGATATTTTTCCTGTCACAAGGTTTTAAGTACACTATTATCGTTTTAAAATACAGGTACAATTACCAAAGCCTGTCTTTTATAGCTATACGCTGCATTATTTGATATTAAAAATATATGAATATATATGAACTTTGTGAAACCGTCAAACGTTGACATGTGATTCTGAATGGCCAACCTGGTGTAAAATAACTTTTGTTGTGTTTAGACAATCCCACGTGCAGGACCGCAGTTTGAAATTTTTGCAAATATTCTTTGAACAAAATCATCAAAAATGGTGAAGAAAAAGATAGATAATCGTATTCGCGTGATGATCGAAAATGGAGTGAAGCTAGGCCATCGGACGATGTTCGTCGTGGTGGGCAACAAAGCGCGTGACCAGGTACCCATCCTGTACGATATCCTCACCAAGGCATCGGTCAAAGCGCGGCCGACGGTGCTATGGTGTTACAAGAACAAGGATGAAGCTATTTCAAAGTGAGTTCTGATAATACGCATATCTTACAATGGTCGATGTACTAAAGAGATTTTTTTTAAATTATAGTCATGGCAAAAAACGCGCTAAAAAAATACAAGCCGGCAAGATCGACATCAACGAGTCGGATCTGTTCGATGCGTTTCGAGTGGCGACTACGATCCACGGTCGTTACTACAAGGATACGCACACCATCCTCGGTAAAACGTACGGTGTGTGCGTGCTACAGGATTTTGAAGCCTTAACGCCTAACCTTCTGGCGCGTACGATCGAAACCGTCGAGGGTGGTGGCTTAATCATTTTGCTGCTTAAAACGATCTCGTCCCTGAAGCAGCTTTACACGATGAGTATGGACGTGCACAAACGTTACCGCACGGAAGCACACCAGAATGTAACGTGTCGATTCAATGAACGATTAATCTTGTCGCTGGCCGATTGTTCCCGCTGTTTGCTGGTGAACGATGATCTTACCGTGTTACCACTGTCTTCGAGCACGGCTGACGTGAAACCGATCGATGTTTCGACTATAGAAAGCGCGCAGAGTGAACAGCTGGCCGAGCTCAAAGAAAGTTTGGTCGATGCACCGCCAGCAGGACCGTTGGTGAGTCTGTGCCGAACGTACGATCAAGCTAAAGCGGTTGCCCAGTTCATTGATGCTCTAGCTGAAAAGCAACTGAAGCCGCCTACGTCGTTGACGGCGGGACGTGGACGAGGCAAGTCGGCTGCCATGGGACTTGCGATTGCCGGATCGATAGCGTTCGGGTACGTGAACGTGTACGTGACGTCACCCTCGCCAGAAAATTTAATCACGCTTTTCGAGTTCATAATGAAGGGATTCGATGTGCTTGAATACCAAGAGCACACGGACTACACAATCATTCGCTCGACCAATCCCAATTTCAACAAAGCTATCATCCGCATCAACGTGACGCGAAACAACCGGCAAACGATTCAATACATTTCGCCTTCGGATGCGCACCTATTAAATGCGGCCGATTTACTGATCATTGACGAAGCGGCAGCTATTCCGCTGCCGATGGTGAAAGCCATGCTCGGGTCATATCTCGTCTTCATGGCTTCTACCATCAACGGGTACGAAGGAACTGGTCGTTCGTTAAGTTTAAAGTTATTATCACAGTTGCAAAAGGAGAGCAACGCTCCACTGCCGGTATGAACAGAAAAACACATAATTTGCTAGGAGTTTTAGGACATGCAACAGTTTACTTTTATGTTTACAGATTAAGCTAGAAGAATCGATTCGATACAGTCCCGGCGATCCGGTCGAATCGTGGCTCACGTCTCTCCTGTGTCTCGATGCAACGATCGTGCAAAACCTCAACACCGGGTGTCCACCACCGGACGAGTGTCAGCTGTACTACGTAGATAGGGACGCTCTGTTCTCTTACCATCGTGCAGCGGAAACGTTCCTGCAACGTGTCGTTTCAATTTGCGTTTCTTCGCATTACAAAAACAGCCCGAATGATTTGCAGATGATGAGCGATGCGCCCGCACACCATCTGTTCTGTCTGCTCGGTCCGATCGTGAAGAAAAACCAGCTGCCAGAGATACTGGTTGTGATTCAGGTGTGTTTGGAGGGTGAAATTTCTTCTCAGACGGTGCGCAATTCGCTTTCGCGCGGTATGAAAGCGTCCGGCGATTTGATTCCGTGGAATATCACGGAACAGTACGGTGATCACGAATTCCCGAAGCTTTCGGGGGCGCGTATCGTACGCATCGCAACGCATCCCAACTATCAAAGGGTAGGCACGTTGGATTTACGTTTCCTCTTGTGCATATTGTTAAATTTAAATGCAATGATATTTGTAGATGGGGTATGGAAAGCGAGCATTAAATCAGCTGAAACACTACTACGAAGGAAGATTCCCCATCGAAACGGATGAATATGAAGATGAGAACGGAGGGGGCGACGGCATTGAAACGATCGACGACGAGGAGGTCGATCTGCTGAAGGAGGTAATAGCACCGAGAAAGAAAATACCAACGCTGCTTAAATCGCTTACCGAGCGTAAACCGGAACCGCTGGACTACCTCGGAGCGTCCTTTGGTTTAACCGGTGAACTGTTGCGCTTTTGGAAGAGTCAAAAGTTTGTGCCCGTGTACCTTAGCCAGAAGGAAAACGAGCTAACCGGCGAACATTCGTGCATTATGCTCTGTCCAATCAGTGGTAATGCGGAGAAGATCGAAACGAATGAATGGCTGAACGCGTACTTTTCCGATTTTCGCCGGCGCATACTAAAGCTGCTGGGAAAGTCGTTCAGCAAGTTCACGACCAGTTTGGCACTGTCGCTGCTCGAGAATAAGGCTGTCAAGATGGAAGAAAAAGGTAAGCTCCATTCGCAGAGGTCGCGGTGTTCTGAAGTGAGACACGTAAAATAGCCGTGAAAATTACATAAAATTGCATAGTTAGAAAACGCGATCGTGATTAATGTATCTTACCAATCGACATACTTTCAGCACTGACACAAACGACTATCGATGAAACGTTTCTTCCACACGACATTCAACGGCTGGAAGCGTACGTCAACAGCCAGGTCGAATATAAACTCATCATGGACTTAACGACTGATCTGGCGTCCCTCTACTTCCAAGGCAAAATGCACGGTGCCCACATCGAGTCGCTTCATAAGGCGATTCTTATGGGTTGCGGTTTGCAAAATAAATCTATCGAAAAGCTGATGGAAGAGCTTAATATGCCCAGCAATCAGGTGCTCGCAAAGTTTTACGATGGTGTGAAAAAGCTAACCTACTACATCGTGGAGACGATCGAGTGCACGATTGAAGGTACAATGGTGAAGGAGAGCAAGCTAAATACGGGCGAGCATTTGGTACCGTTAAAGAAGAGTCTTAACGAAGAACTAGCAGACGACGTGAAATCGCTGGAACGAAAGCAGAAGAAGGAATTGGCAAGTCTAAAGAAACTGAACCTGGACCAGTACGCGATTAAGGGTACGGATGAGGAATGGAGTAAGGTGCTGGCTAGCAACAAATCGACGATAGTGTCCATCAAAAGGTAAGCTCAAGCTCTGTCGCAGCTATGTTGTCTTATTTGACGTGTTATAACAATATTTATGTTATACTTATTTTGCAGTGGTCAAAAACGATTTAACGAAATCGGTGATGATTCGATGTCAGCCAGCGGTGGAGGAGACCCATCCGGACATCAAAAAAAGAAGGTCAAATTCGGGAAAAAACAAAAGCCCCGTAATAACAAGGGTTAACAAAGCGTTATGGTTGAAATTTGTATCGATCACTGCGACGGCAAATATAAAGTTGATAATAAATATACGATATGGTACGGCTTAAATCGCTATATCTCGTACATTCACTTGAAACATGCAACATGCATAAGCGCACAATGAAGCGAAAGAATAAATGTTGAGGCACTTAAAATAAACACATCTCACACACTGATACTATATTCGCCATAATATAACATTTATTGATAGTAAAATAAATAAATTGAAAAGCAGCTTAATAGATCAACAATATAGGGTAAAAAAAAACAATCGGCTACATTAAACCTATCTCAATAGTTGTATGCATGTCTTCGCATTCTACAATGCGCGCGATACTGCTGAACCACTTTCATCTTTCTAACGACAATATATTTTTCGAAAGAAACGCAAAAACCATTAACTCTATTAATTGCACAGGCTTTAAAAACGTTTGAAATAAAAGAAGCAACAAATGGAGGGTAAATACGGATCACGATTGCAACGGAAACACATACAAACCGAAACATGGTTATTTACACAGATTCTTATGAAGGATACGTTGTGTTTGAAGGAAAAGAAGGTTTTGATTGCATCACATATTACAGCTAGTCAGCAGTTTACACCATCTTAATACGATACTACTATGGACCTAACGGGAGTGTATCTATTCGTGTTGTATCGATAAATCGTTCAATTTTCTTATCTACTTCCACCCAATAAGAAAATTTTTAAACCGGAATATTTCATCATCATCAGACATTCGTAAACGTCATTAATACGCTGCGCTCTCTGCGTGTTTAATATATCATGTATATGCTGTTTTTTTATTTTACTTTCAATACCGTGAGTCGGGTGTGGTAGTGTATAGTTCAATCGTGTTTTGCCTGGTTTTCCCGCTCCTTCCCCTTGGGGTGTTACATTAAAGTTTAGTTTAGTTTGGGATAGATAAAGAGTAACAATAGAATTTATTTTTAACAACAAACTGTACATGCCGTAATTATGACGGGCATGTCTTGAAATATTTTCTTCATGTTCTTCTTCGGGTTACTGATGAAGCCACGGTAAGACATAGTGAAGGGATTGAGTGGAAGGCTTGTGTTTGTTGGTTTGCGTACAGTTATGGTGTATTCGCATAAAAAAAAATCAATGATTGCGTTTGCTTAGTTAGTTGGTGTTGTTTCAAACCAAAACATTGCAAGGAAGTGAAAAGGGAAGGAAAATAATCAACTTTTTTTAAATTTACTGTGTTTACTGTTTACTGTTATGGTAGCAGTGAATCGAATTCAACGACTGTTAACGCTGTCGAAAGGATATTTAGAGTACATAGTACAAAAAAAAAAACAACTAAAGAATAGCGAAACAGGAAACTTCTGACGTCCATAGCTTTGTATCTTACTGTAATAACGGTTAAAATGAGGATGATAGAAAAACGTAAAATGAAAATACTCCAAGGAATTGCAACTAATTGCTAAATACTAGTCGATTATCAGTGCTAGCTATTTAGCCTAACATTTTACATACCCATTCTTTTTTCGCATACCTTTCCTCAATTTCGTGAACTACATCTCACTTTTATAATAGTAAATATCGTGACATCGGTATATATGTTTTGTGTGTTTGTTTTTTTTTAATTCCTCACTGCGTACTTCCTACCTGTCCGTTAACTCCTCAACACAAACAAACGTACAGTTTATCTTTATATTGTATAGAGTCCCCGTCCAAGTACTAAATAGTTTCGCATCCTCTTCGCCAACCATTTCATGTTACCGTTTCCGATTCCTACATACACGTTTCGATATAATATAAGGACTGCGCTGTATATTTTTCATATAGATCCGATGTTTTTTTGGTATAATATTATCTTATCATTAAGCATCTCATTATGGGTATTGTCTGCGATGTGTTGCATTTTTAATTATGTTATGTACGACTCCTCATTGTCCTTCAGCTTTATAGTAACCATCATTATTTCGATTCTATCGAATGTCTTATGCACCAGCCGACTGCAACGTGTTTGCCAAACTTGAACTTGCGGTTCATGTTTCCGCCTTTTACCTTAAAACACTTTCTCACTATCAGTCACTTGTCCGTCCCCTTTTTTCCACAATAAAGACACAAACACTTCTCAACGGATTCGGGTGAAGGTGGGTGGAGTTTAGAATGTCAACTATTAAAGAGTAACGTTATACAAAACTAGTTTTGCATTTACCGTGAATAGAACAGTAGCCAGATGTAAAGCTGTTGGTGTCTAATCCAGCATAAATTAAACGTTTATTTCTAGCACTTTTCGCTTGAATTATTAGGGGAAGGTTTTGTAACTGGATAGAGCATGAACTATCCAGAAAAGTTATTCAACTGTTAAATAAACCGACAGTTGATCATTAATATAGTATTTTGCAGGGCAGCGTAGCTATTGACAAGCATTTGCCTAATGATCATCCAACAATCAGCTGCCCAACAAATCGTTTTATTGATGCGAGATAAACGTGTTATTAACTGCATTGATAAAGCTTGCTGGACAATACGCTGTAGATTTGATAACTTGGTTGAGGTTCAAACGGCGTTTCAGACAAAACAATTTTAACAAACTGTAGGAATCGTCTCATTGGATACTGCACTATTGTCACCGAATTCGAATCATGTAATACTTGCAATGGATTGCTACTTTTCGTATATTCTATTTTATGCAACGTTTGTGTCGATTCTACTAGCCGGCATTGTTTTTTTTTGTTACGTGTACGCCCTGCTATATCGTGAGCCGTTGAAAGTTTTGGCGTCGAATGAATGAATTAACGTTCGTTTGGTTTTAGTATAGAGAATGAACGATCGACTCACGGTCGGGTAGCTGTCGCACCTTCATCGAACCGTCCGCACCGCAGGAAAACAGTCGGCCACCTTGGTCAATCTGCAGCTGGGTCACGCCTTGCCCGATGTGCTTGAAAAAGCTGCTGCGTGCATGTTCACCCATGAAACTGTACAGTTGCGTGTGAACCGTCAGTCCCCAAACCTTTTTTTTGTTGTTGTGAGGACAATTGTAAAAATCAATTCAATTTTTCGAATTTTGCGCCAAGAACATGGTACTTGGTACTTACCTTAATGTCGCCATCGGCAGAGCCCGTTACAAATTGTTCCTCATTAGGATCAATGGCCAAACACTTTATTGGATGCTCGTGGGCCTAAAAAAATACAGAAATACATACGTTAGAAGTAAGAGAGCGTATTGTGCCAATGTGTGCGCTCATACCTGAAAACGATGTCGCAGAATACGTTGACGAACATCAAAAATGCTGACATCGCCCTTTTTACCAGCAGAAATCAGTAGTTGATGTTGCGGAGCGTACGCTAGACTAGAAGCACCCTGATCGTGGCACGTAAAGGCTACAACAAAATAGGATTCGAACTTGTCAGTGGGAACATTGCGAGTGTTGCAACACATTTGAACACCTACCAGCTACTAGAGCTTTCTTTTGTGGTAACAGTGTATCCCATATGGCTACGTTTTTGCTTTCGGAACTGTGACCAGCTATGAACGGCATGTGTGGATATACAGTAAAAGATGTATATGATAATATTTTAGTATACAAAGTTAAAATATTTAACGGTGCACTTACCCGTGGCCACTAAACTGCACGATCCGAGAAATACGAAATCTGTGATTCCTTTATTATGGCATTGGTATGTCTATCAAGAGAAATGTACAAAAAAATCGAATATTAACAGGTTTACCTTTCCACACTATCACATTGCTACACTGTCGCACTTTGCTACTTACGAAGAACGGTCGATTGCTTTGACTGGCAAGTCCAACCTGCCAGAGACTTAGATTACCGTCGCCGTCCGCAATGCCGAACTTGTTACCATGCTGTGAAAACCGGCAACGTGTAACCTTGGCAAACGTACCCGGTGACCGTGGCGTGCAGACGGCTTGTTGATGTCCCCATTCCCACATTTGTACCGAACCATCTTGCCCGCCTGTTAGGTATAACGGCATCAAAGGATGTGCGCTCATCCGCTTGATGTTATCGACTTTATGTTTAAGCACCTTTGGTTCAGGAAAAATGCAATAAAGGAAATAAATTATTATTTCATTCTAAAAATTGTTAAAACTGGGATAAAAGTGATAATAACAACGTGCATAGCACTTACAACAATAAAACGTAATTATACGTTTGAAAACAACAGATGAGGCATTCAACAAATCATAAATCACATAATTTTACAGAAGCATACGTATTAATCTTACAAATTGAGAAACCAATAAACAATAAGTGATAGGCACATAACGTTGTATACAACTAAGATACAGCGGTAACAATGAAATGAATGAATGTTGATGTCAAATAATGATAAAGTGTGCTGCATATTTATTTAAAATTAAGCATAAGTTTAGCTATCGATGGTCTATTCTACTCGGAAAATCGAATTGCATATAAAAAAAACAGAACTGCATTTAAAAAAACAACAGCAACAAACAATTCATTATGCGAAACAAAATCGTTTGAGGAGCTAAAGAATAACGTTTACGGATCAAATATTGCAATACAAAAAGTACAATTTCAAAATGTACCGGTTTTAATAAATGCTTGGAGCGATCGATAACCAGCTTGCAGAACCGTGGACATTGACTACCGGGGAAGGTGGCTCCTTTAATCTGCACGCATCCCCATTGATTTTATGATCGATGTTAATGTTTGCATTGTGATGAATTGTCCGAGCAAATGTTACGTTATTGAGCGTATCAATTAATTGTTGTGTATATTGTTTTGTTCCAATACAAGGGTAAGCGTGTAAGCGACATAAATCCATGTATTTGCATTGCAAAGAGGATGAAGAAAAGAGGAAAAGAATATGAGATTTACATATAATAAGTTCATCGAACACCATACGATATCGATTAATATCAATTATTCACGTTACAGGCTAAATTCACTTAGGTTGTGATCACTGATATATGTAATATTTAGAAGACACTTCACGATAAATTGCATATAACCAATAAGTAATTCGTACTTCAAACCACGCACATATGGTTCTATCCACGCATGAATATTCTGTACATGACTGTTCCATTCCTAGTTTGCCCCTAAACAAAAGCATCGGTAATAATTTCGCACAAACACACACACACACACACGCGCAATTCAGCGACAGTTATTGCACAATGGCACAGTGTACTGTTGGGAAATTTCATTATTGTGCTAGTGAATAGTATTCTCACATACCACTGAAGCTCCACGGCCTGATTGTCCAGCAATGCCTGGTTGAGGACTGGACGGTGCGCCGTAGTTTTGGGCACTGCTGATGTTTTGGTTGAGTAGATGCCTAAGATAATAACATAATGTGAAACATGCCTTTCACGAATTCGGTGTAATATTCGCTGCACTTACTTGTCGGTTGACGTTTGTATCACGAGAAAACTGCTTGACGCTAGGGATTCAATATCTTTGGACAGATTCATTATATCCATCTCGCACTCATCCTCCATCCAGTTGGGCGATTCGAGCAGTAGCGATATATCCATTTCCTGCACCTCTCTCGGCGTTGCAAGCGCGAGCAAACCGGGATTCACCATGTTCAGACAGAAGGCCGATATCTGCTCCTGGTCTTTGTGTATGATCCGTACCGGTTCTGGAATGTTTTGATTGTGCTGCTGGTGAACACCAGGCACGCTGCTGCCATTGTGCTCATGCCCAAGTGGCGTACCGGAATCAACAACGGATACGGCAGCCGATCCACCTCCAATATCGAACGCGTTGGAGGTGGACTTTTTCTTGCCAAAAACGGCCCTAATAAATATTTCCTGCACGGACTCAATGCGTACCAAATAGTTCCACAGCCGCCTGGCAGGAGCCGAAGCTGACAGACAGGGGCTGAAAGGCGTGTTGGAACGCTCCAGTAGCGAACGATATTTATGAATTGCTGGGCCTTTCGCCTCTGATTCGATGAAGCACCCTAGGAGGAAAAAAATGACGACAGCAAGATTAGCATTATCAGTCAATGATGACTCAGATCCAAAATGTAGAGAAACAGGTCATTGAAGAGCAGCATGGTATAAGATATATTTAGTTTTTAATTTTCTGAAGGGAATGGCTGTTATCATTTTTTACGATGCCGTATTACTTCTCTAAGACGGCTTTACAAATTAATGTGCGTTTCTCAAACGTTGAATTGACACATAAAGGTGAAAAAAAATTTCTTGTTAAAATAAATACATTTCAAAAGTTTATCAGTACCGAGAGTTAAGCGAGGAGGACGAGCGCAAGAATTGTTAATGTGCTAAACAATTCCACTCACCTGGAATGTAATCAACTGAAGCAGGCCCACGGTTTTCGAGCTCCTCCTTTAGTAAATCTTGCCATGATGACATCGTTCGCAATATGCCATGCACTAAAGGGCTACTGACAGGAAGCTCTAGAAATAGAAATAATTCAATGGATGTGTAAACAAAGCATTTTCGAAAAAGATGATCTTACATATAATGTGTAATGTATGAAACGTTCTTGACTATACACACACCACGTAACGAAAACTGTGGGCCCCTGTCTGGATGCCGAGTCCTACCTACCTTGCATTTCTATTCCGGCCACTGCGATAAACGATTGCAGCTGGTTTTGAGCCACACGTATCAGCGCGTAACGCATGATACACCACGAGTACGAGTTCGGATTGGAGTGTTCGGTATTCTCCAGTCGGTGCTTTCGGACGGCCGCCGACACTTGCGATGCTTTGGGATCATTGTTGAGCGGATCGTTGAACACATCTTCATCTTCGTCCTCGTCTTCGACATCCGATACGGCCGAGTCGGCCGAATCGTACTCCTCCTCATCCGGTGCGAGTCCCTTTGGTATTGGCTTTGTTAGGAAGTACGAAACCATCGACATCTCCGGTGGGACAAACTGTTCCCGGTACGTGGGCTTATCCTCCTTCATACTGGATGCACCCTGTGGTCCGGCGAACGGTCCCAGCAGTTTCATGTTAAGCTTTACCCGATGTTTGGTCAGCGATGTCACCGCGCCCCAGACGCTACCTTCCACGCTGGTGGTGTTAGTGCCGGATGCTTCGATGCCGGAGCCGGTGTCTGCATTTTCTGCCTGCTGTTGCTGCGCTTGAACCGCTTGCGCTGCCTGTGCGTGCGAGGTGGCTTTACGCAGCAGTTTCTTCACACCGCCACCAAATAATGTCGACCAGGAGCTATCGGCAAAGCTCTGCCCGGCCAGCCGGTACAGGATGTGACTGTCGCAAGTGGTCAGCGCATACACGAAAAGGGCCATATAGGCGGCCACGAACGATTCGCACAGAAGCACGTTTAGTCGCGGCGTATCTTCGTCCTTCTCTCGTGCCAGCAGCGCTCGCAGGTTGGTTACGCCGGGCCACTTGGACGGTGGCGTGCTGACAGCCAGCGGTTCGTCGGTCGAGTACTTGCGGCGCCGCTGATGGGCGGCTGCGTTTGCCATCAGGTGCGTGCTTTGGCAACTAGCGTTCAGTTTTGCAATCGTCTCCATTCCAGGGCTGTGGCAACCCTGGCTACCGATGCCCTCGATCGACGACTGTTTGACACTGAAAGTGTCCGAGTCGCATAACGACTGGTAGATGCAAGCCGAGAGCGCCACGGCAAGATCCCGCAGGACGAAGATACCACTCGGGAACGTGTACGCACGGTTCATGTGTGGCGGTGTGCGCATATTGACCATTGTCTGCAGCATATCGTGCGTATGCGACTGCAGGTAGCGTAGTGGATCGGCGATCACCGTCTTGTTGCCAGCGACGCACGCACTCAGCAATGGCAGCGTAGTCGGGAAAGGCAGCGGACTCAACAGTTGCTGCTGTGTTTTCTCCTGCTGTAGCTCCTGCAGCAGCAACACCAGCTCCATGCGCACCGAAGCTAACCCCCCGCCACTGGCACCGTGCAGCGAACAGTAGCTAAGCAACGTCCGGAGCAGCGTTTCGTTAGCCTTTAGCCAGCGTTTGCGCCGCGCGGCACGTTGAACTTTCGCCTCGAAGTCTTGCTTTTCCTGGATGAGAATTTCGTGCAGCGTTGGTTTATCGTGTGGAAATTTGTTCGATAGCACGGGCGTGTCTCGATCCACGCCATCGGTGGCTACCGCCGTCGTGTCCTCGATTGCAGTATTTTCCGAGTCTCCGGTGCTGTAATTACACAGCTGTTTCAATGCTTCCACCTCACGCTCCAACCACACGTACAGTTGGTAGCGCAGTTGGCCACCGTCCACCTCGAAGCCCGTCGCTAGTGTCGACAGTTCTTCCATCAGAATCTTTAAGCATGCGATAAATTTGAGCTGTTGCGCCATTATATCCAAGCTGCCGCTGCTGCCCGCCGTACCATCTTCATCCGACTCAACGGCTGCGAGCGGCAAGCTGTTAGGCTCGGTAGGTTTCTTCTTAATCTGTATGCCACCATCGTCATCACTGCTCTCACCATCATTGTTGCCGGCGCCGTCATCGTCCCATACGATCTTAAACTCATCGTCACCACCTCTATTAGCCTGTGACGAAACAGGTGCTCCCCAATCCATGGCCGTACTGTTGCCCGTGGCGGCGCCCCAATCAAACGATCCAGCCACATCTTTGCCACTGTTGCTCCAGTCCAGCGTACCGGTGGCGATGAGAGCACTCTGATCCTTTGCCTCCGCCGGTACCGCGTTGGCTGGACTTTGTACGTTGCTCGACTCTTGCTCGATCACTTTTGTTGGTAGCTTGCTCAGCACCTCCAGTGCCAAGGCCGGACAACCTGCTTTAAAGTGAGCGTGGGCAGTGGTAAAGTAGAGCTGTCGTTCAAGAGGCGTGATAGAGTCCTCCAATTGTATCTGTTTGTCCGTTGCTAGCCCACTGGATACGGTACTAGTGTCGGCACCGCCACCGTAACTGAAACCCGCAATCACCACCTGCGCCCGTTTCTTGTCCTGGGCGGACGAGGCGATGTGCTGCCGAATGAGCAGCGGATGCGTGCGTAGATACACGTAGAAATTGAACACGTTCGGGTTCGTCGAATGACTAGCATCATGATGGGATGCACTACTTAGTGCAGCACTCTCATCGTCAAACAGCGGGTGCATGCTACCGATCTGACTGTCCAGCAGCGTGCTCAAGCTACCAGTGTAATCTTTCAATATCCACAGAGCCATCGAGCGCAAGAAAGGATCCGGATGGGCGCGACTCAGGTCCTGGTTTTCACCGTTATTATCGCAACCCAGCACCTCTTCGTACAGCAGCTTCTTGAAGCTCGGTGGTGTAGGATCGTGCTCACCCTCGTACAGTCGCGTGATCACTAACGCCAGCTGCAAGTCCTCCAGCTTCGTTAAGCAAACTTCCAGGGCATCGCTGAGCGAGTTAGCGAGCAGGAAGAAGGCAACGGCGTGCTCGAACCGCTGCTTTCCGAGCAATGCGAAGGCATTTTTCAACGCCGCCTTGCGCCACCGATCATCGGCGAAATTGTTCGCGAAAAAGGAGGTCATCTTTTCGTCCCTTTTCGACCGATACAATCCCCAGACGACGGATTTCTTCTTCATCGCCATGTAGTAGATGGCCGCGTCCAGCGGATCCTGATTTGCTTGGAACGAAGCCTTCGCCAAACGTTCGATACATTGGCGCAACAGGTTATTATTACGGAGCCACCAGCCGACGCCGAGCTCCTTCAATACGTGCCACTTTGGTTGACCTTTTACGTACGACGGTATGAGGTTGAGCAGTTCCTCCTCGCTCTCGGAATGGAAGGCCCACACGATGTTAGAAGTACCAACGCCCTGCTTCTGGAAGGAATGGCGCTGCGAGATGGGCAGGCAGCGAAGCAAGTAGTTGTAGTGCTTCATGGCCAGCAAAAACCGCAGTCCACAGTCGTCCAGTGAATCGGTCGACACGCTCTCCGTGTTCGGAACTCCGGTTAAATTTTCCTTTGCTATTGCCGTCTTGGCTGCGTCGATCGCAAACCGCTCGGCAAAGTCGATATTGCATGTTGACACTGTATCAGCCAACGCAAGCAAATGCATCTGATCCAGCGAGGACAGTCCAGGTAGATGGGTGTGCGTCAACAAACGTGAAAGGAGCTGCCCTTGACGAGGTCCAAAATGCGAGAGATAATGTTTTTCCGGAAGCGAAGAACGTCTGTCGGTGTGTCGGTTAATGTCACCACCGCCACTCTCATCGTCCAGCAAGTCATCCAGCGACTCGTCCGTTGTATTGCTTTCGAACAATTCGTTGTAATCCTAAAAAAGAGTGTTGGTTAGTAATCCTAACTAAAATTTACCATGATATTTTGCTCATCTTTTACCTTTACTTCATCATTTTGTTGTAAATTATTGCTAGTTGACTCCTTGTCCGCAGCCAACAAGGTCCACAAGGGCAGCGGAGGAATGGATGTGATCTCCGCATAGTCAAGTGTTAATTCTTCTGGGATCTGTTTCAAGCGAGCAACATATTGAAAGTGATCGTATCGTATTAATAAGCGCATTTCAAAAGAGCTTATTGGCTCAGGGAAATTTGTGACAAATCTACTATCGTGCTGCTCACCAACGCTACATTTACAACAATATTTCTTGCTCATCTATTACATTTACAAAGAAGTAGTGGTCGGCGTCAATCACGAACACGTTGCACCAGTATATACTACTTTATATTACTTCCGATAGCTACACATTAGTGACGGTTGGATGGAGGAATGATTTCTAAGTTCAACCCAAAAGCTAAGTGAATTCATTAGACGAATAGACAACAAGGGATTTAAAAAAAATCCACGTATTCGACTGGATTGATGGTTATAATGCTAGCACTCAAAAATAGAAATTATATATTATGATAATTACAGTCTCACGAAAAATAATACAGAAATACATAGAAGAAGAAAATGGATTACAACTCAATGTGTGTTAGGGTAATGATTGTTGGTGAACGAACTGAAAAAAAAGTTCTGTGAACTAGTTTTTAGATACAAAATCGTTAAATCCATTTATGTTTCAAGTAAACGAATAATCCCACACTGAAACAGCATAAGAAACATCCCAAAAATAAACGTATGAAGTCAATAGACAAATAACTTAAAGTAAAAAACATGAATATTGAAACATTCTGTTTCGTTTTACAGAAGTGGCATATACAAAAGGTTCGAAGTAGATATTTTACTTAATCAATTTGATTTAGGCTTTTAAAGAATACACCCAGAAATGCAGTAAAAAGCTAACGATGAATTCGTTTGCAACCAAAAAAAAAACATTCATTTGGTCAAATGTAAGAAGATGATACCCATTCCTTTCTAAAACACCCAGACCCAAATACAATCCGTGTACAAGAAATTGAAATATATAGAATATTGAGCAGCCGAAATGTAGAAAACGTGAGAGAAAGAGTAAAATAATGAAAACCGCACCTGTGTCGTCGATCCTCTTGGTTCAAGAGGACTAACGGTGCCAGCCGGACAGCTAATGGAAAGAGTGCGAGTTCTAGACCAACCACGCTGGAAACACACATATAAAACAAATAAAGAAAAGATAATGGAAACGTGTGAAGAGATAGAGAGAGGAGAAATGGATGTAGGAAGCGAAGGTGGCACTGCGCATTGATGAAAAATACTGATAAGAAAAGATAATGAAAAGCTTATTCTTTAATGAGAGTTCAGATGATAGCGCGTAGGATGCTGGAAGACCCACTATATCTCTATAAGGAACTAGTATCTCACATGCGTGAACGACCAATCGATCAATCATGCCAGTGAGAAGAAATCGCGGAAGCAAAAATTTTGATTTAAAATCTACTCGAGATGGTCCCCGATGCATGGTACTATGTTTGAGTCTATTGTATATGCTGCAACTGCATTCCAACCACGAGCGCCTAACTGAGGATGATAGTAGTTGCACTAGAAGATTAGCAACACAAGGTAAATATTAGCGACATACATAAACACAAACACAATACAGATACACACACACACACGCTGTTCCGTTGGTGGGTGCCAAGTATCTGCCCATGGTGCTGTTGCTGCTCCACCCTATTGCGGAGACGCACGTATGCGATGAGATATGAAATTGCACAGGTTCGCGACTAGCGGAGGAAAGTGTGTCGATGTTTGTTTATAACGGTATTCATTTTTTTAAAGAACAAACCCTGTCACGTGTATCTGAGATGTTTTAAGTTCGGAACCAAGTATTGTAACTCAATCAGGCTGATCTCTTTGAACTTAAACTGGCGGTGATTCCTACTGCCAAATCATCGTGCCCCATGTTATTATCTGATGTTTGCGCATGATTTCTAAATATTTGAGCGTGGCAAGCAAGGTTACCTTCCTTTACGCACCGAGTGGTTCGGAACGCAGCTCTACTCTCCTTTCACTAATCGCGACAAACAAGTGCAAACAGACTGTGAAAAAGGTGAGGATTGGTGGCAAATGTGCGGGATAACGTAATGCTGGCTTTGATTCGCGAACAATGGCCCAGTCATACCTGCCGATTGAGGCTTTCTTCGTCTCCGCCGCAACCTCGCACCGTATACGAACCGCTGATGCAACGGACCAGATGGGCCAGGATCGCTTTCACCCAGCGTATTTTTCCGGAATTCAGCAGCTCCATCAGCTGTTTGGGATGGTACTGTGGCAGTACCGGGCACGCAATGCGTGACGCCTCGAACAGCCCGTAGTCGGTCATGTAGTCATGGTGGCCAGGTTGCTGCTGCTGTTGCTGCTGATCGGCGGCTGCTGCGGCTGCTGCAACGGCCGCCATATGCCCGGTACTAGCCGCGCCGAGAGCTTTCTTCCGTTTGCTTGCATCCACTGCCGACGACGCCAGCATCTGATTCAGATTGATAGAGCTGACGCGCGACAGTACCGGCATTGACGAAACATTCGCCAACCGGCGCTGGCTGCTGTCCTGCGCCATCGAGCGAAGATCCTCATCCTTCAGGTTGCGTGTATCGTACATCTCGTCAATGTCAAGGTGGTTGTGGTGATGGTGATTGTTCACGTTGTACAGACTGTTGCTCTGCGGCTTCCACTGCGAGTACACGTGCATCTCGCTGTCCATGCCGGCGACGAAGATACCGTCCCGCACCCAGGAAATCTGCATAGGTAATGGCGGTAACCCGTCGGCCGTCGTCAGCTCGATCTGCCGTAGCTTCATCCAGCGGATTTCGTCGTTAAAGTGGGGCTGCGCTAACGAGCTTGCCTTGCGCAGGAGCGGCCTGTTAGTCGATTGCGATTCCTTCATTGCTTTCATGTTCGACTGGGCCAGATCGCTGCAGACCGGCGTGAAAAGCAGAATTTTGTTACCCACCGCGACGGTTAAAATGTGCGAACCGTCCTCCTTTGACACCCAGTCCAGTTGCACCAGGTGCTTCTGTGTGATCGGACAGGTGTTGCCGTGCTCCGTGATGCTTTTACGTAAGGATTGCAGCGTGCTGAAGCTCGGCACGGCTAGCAATCCTGTACCGGGTTTCGCGAGAGCTTCTGGCGTTACGTCACCATTCACCGATCGGGGCAACGATCGTGCGTCATCGTGCGAAAGCGTATGCAGCACCTGATTGAGCCGTTGCTTTTTCTGTAGCGTGCGCGTATCGTATAGGTAGCTGAGGTCAAGATTGTGATCAACCTGTATGCGCGGCAGGTGGATGTTTTTCAAATGTATCGTATCCTCCAGCACCCACTCGCTGCCACCGGTCGATTCGCACTCGTAGATAGCCACGCTCAGGTTGACGAAGCGCGTCTCCGGATCGCTGCTCTTTGTTGGGCGCGTAAACGATTTACCGTACTTGTAAGCGCACGCTATGCGTCCGGAGTAGGCAGCACTAATGTGCAACAATTGTCCGTTAACGTCTATCGTGGATTCCTGATCCTTACGAATCATCTCCCACTCGCACCACTCGTAGCGTGGAACGCTCTGCTCATCGTTACCGCTGCCGGCCTTAACTCCGCCACGTTGAGTGCTTTTGCACTTCCAGAAGCGCACCGTCGAATCCGAACACGCCGTCACAATGATGTACGGTGCGAAGCAGGCCGGATAGATCGAGGACGAGCTGAGGTGTCCGGCGGCCGGAGCCGCATGGATAACGTCCACACCGTCCGGTAGCGGCAACTCTTGCGTACACACTTTCGTCGTGGATATGTTCACGTGCGAGGCCTGATCTAGTGGAGCGGCATTGCGCTGATTGCCGGAGGCACCTCCCTTGGGCAGATCGTCCACCACGACCGATGGTCGGTGTTGGAGGTTGTCCGCATTCTCATCCAAATCCTGCACCAGATTGCTGTCCGGCACGTACATCATGCTGCTGCTCATTTCATCGGCAGCGGCCGGCTGTGAAGCGATAACGATTCGCCACATGTGCAGCGTGGTACCGTTCGACGTACGTTCCAGCACAACCAGATAGAACGGCTGCTCGAACTGGGCGTTACGTTGCAGATCCACCATCGCGCCCATACCACCGTCCATCAACCCGATCGTGGGATTCATCAGACCGTCCACATCGATGCTACCACCTGCACCCGGCTGGGTTGCCGTGATGCCGCTATTGCCGGCACCGAATAGATCGACCGGTTCGGTTCGTTCTCCCGTGATCAACTGCTCCTGAAACACGTGCAAAAACTGGGTATTTTGCCAGTCATGGGTAGCATCGTCGATCGCATCCAGTTGAATGATGCATCCCGGTCGGGCCGTCGACTGCTGCGATACGATCTTGATTTTGTCGTGCAGTATCGGCGGCATCAAGCCCGCACTTTCAGACGATTCAGTCGAGAGTGACATCAGCGAGTCCATCCGGCGGCAACGCCGCTCGGAGCTCGATATCTCGGCCAGCAGCGTGCGCGCATCGATCACGGCCTGGTACACTCTCAAACACTCTCCATCGCTCGCAACAAAGCATGCCGACGGCGAGTTGCTCAAGCTGCCGAGCGTTGTGCTGGGTAGTAGTGTGGGTATCCATGCGACGTTGCTGAAGGCGGAAATTTCCGGCGAGTTTATGCGAGCCAGCTCACTCACACCACCCGACTGCGACAACGGGCCCACCGCATCCACTCGCCACAGTATCAACTCCGAGCAGAATCCGGACGGTGCACACACGTCCTTCGAACGGCTCATACCGGTGCTGGTGGCGTTCGCCGCTGGAATGTCCGGTATGTTGTGATGCGAGGTCGTCAGCAACAGCGGCAATACCGGATGGCAAGTGATGTCGTTCACGCGGAACCGATGGCCGGAAGCACGCGACGCATGCCCGATACTGAGCACCTGTGCAAACTTGCTCCGATCGGCGAACGTTAGCTGCCACAGGTTGAGCGTACCGTTTGCGTGTTTCGTCACCATCGAGATGGTGGGTGAGGGCGGTGCAGTCAAGATGTCGGCCTGCTCCGGTAGGGTGCCATCCACGTCCTTTTTCGAACCGTGGTCACCACCACCAGCCGCCTCGCCACCCACACCTTCCTCTTCCGTTCCAGCATTACTATCCTGCTCCGCTGCATCATCCTCGTTCGCTTCATTTTCTTCCAGCACGCTCGGTAGCGACGTAACGATGTCGCTCACGACGTCGAGCTGACCACCGGTTCCATTGCCGGGTCCACCGGCCGACAACAGGCCGGACGTTTTGGGCCCACGCATGATCATATCGCGGAAGCCAAGATTTCCACCGGTATTGTAGAGCGCAACCGTCGTCGACATCGACATGGCATCGCCCAGCGGGAAGGCGGACGGAATGCGGGTAGAAAAGGACACCTGCGCCTGCCGGTACGAGCCGGGATGATACTCGTCCAGCCACTCGACCACCCATATCAGGTAACTACCGTCGATCGGATGGATGGAAAAGAGCAGATCCGGACTGTGCTGCCAGTCACGCAGCAGACAGTCGATCTTCATGTCCAACGAGTCCGTCACGTGCAGGTTGCCATCGTTCGCCAGCGAGTTGATGGATGTCGTGTTCGAAAGCGAATGATGGCTCGGCATACCTCCGGCCTGCGATCCGGCACCGATCGAATGGGAACGATGCTGCGAGTGAAGGGGTGGATGCTCATCGCTACTGTTGCTCTCCTCCTGCGATAGTGCGCTACGCAGCTGGCCTTTCCGCGAGTGCGGATGCTCGTGCAGTGTGCCCTCCTCCATCAACAGACTGCCGCCGGGTTCGTTGCCACCCACACCTCCCTCACTGTTGCTACCGGAAGCGTTCTGCATATCTTCCCGCTCGATCACTTTGCGCGTCATCTCCTGCAGGATGCCTTCGGCTTGCAGCGTGAAGTGCATCTCCTTGTTGTTCAACCAGTGCAGGATGAAGTTAGGCTGCGTGGACGGATCGGTCGTGTGCATTGACGGCACCAGCGGTATGTCCGTTTCGGCGTTAATCGACGCGGCAAGATGGAAGTGCAGCCCTGATCGCATGCCCGTGCCGTGATACCCGTACGAATGGAAATCATGCACACTGTAAGTCGACGGTAGCGTCGGTATTGGTGCGTTACCGAACCCGCTACTCGCACCTGGTCCACCGAAACCCGCACCCATACCGTTTAGCCCGTTCGCGCCACCGGCCCCACCACCGGTGCTGTGCTTCGCGTGACGACGGATGTGGAAGCACGTTTTCATGTGCTTCAATCGTTGCATAAAACGGTGCTTGTGACGGTGCGTGCGGAATTTGGGGTTTTGCGAGGCGAGCGGATCGAATTGGTTCATGTTCACCAGACCGTCCTCCGGTAGCACGGTTTCCACCCAGATGCGACAGATGTTATCCAGGCACGAGGTAACCAGCATGTTCGACACCGAACCCTTTGGCATGTACTTGCTCGTCTTGCGCCAGGACAGGTGCGTGACGGCGCGGGGATGGGCAACATACACGAACCCGTAGCTGATTTCTGGCGCACCGATAAAGCTTTGCGACTGGTCGAGGCTCTTGTTGGGAAACAACGCTAGAAAAACAAAACATTTGTTAAACTCATGTCACAGAGTGGCCCCTAATATGGAATACTCACTGTATTTGTTCTCGTACCACACTTTCACCAAACGATCACTTTTTCCGGACGTCGCGAACAGCGTACCATCCGGACTGAAGGCCATATGATGAACGGGTGTGGCCGTGTGGCATTTCCAAACGCAATCCCAGGAGCTGCTATCAAGTTCCTCTTCGCCAGTGGGTGTTTTCGGATCCCGCTCTCCACCAATTTCAAATTTAACCGCTGGGAAAATAGTAAAAAAAAAAAGAACCAAGTAAACAGAACTGCTGATGCGGACATACGCAGACATTTTTCGCTGAACTTACAGCCTGGTTCTTCGTCATCCTGCTTAGATAAACGTTCGTGCCAGAGCTGTAACACAGTCCCTCCCGTCAGGAGACGCGTTCCTTCGAGGTTCCAAGATAGGGAGCTGATATGCGAAGACGCTTGCAAGCTTCCCGTTTGCACCCATCTGAAAGGCAATGTAAGAGAGTGGATAAATTATTGGCTGAAGACCCATAGACTGCTGGTGCATTTGTTACTTGTACTCCAATCCATGCGTAGACGCACGTTCCGTGTGGATGAGTGGTGTTGGCTCGAAGATGCATACTTTATCCTCGTATGCAGCCGCAATCTTTCCGGTGTCGGTGCTGGCATCTAACGCAGAAATACGAATGTAGTTGTGAACCGCACCGGGTATAATCTGAACGCGTTCAAAGTTGCTCGCTAACACAACGATGTTGCATCCTGCCGCGTATGCCTAGGAAATAAAAAAAAAGTAATAAGGATAACGCGTACGCTTCAGATGAATAAATTGAAACTTTGGTACAATCAACGTGTTCTGTTTTTGCGACAATGTGCTAAGTGATCGAACAAATAACCATAATAATAACATGATAATTTGAAGCACAAACAGTAAAAGCAGGCCATGGTCCAGTATGTACAAAAGAAGGCACCACCTAGGCCTTATCATCGCCGCACTTCTTTCAACAAACACACGAATCGGGCGATGTGTACACAAACAATGATTCACGTGCGTTGATGTCCGTTTTATACTTGAGTTCTTTTGCTTTGTTAGGAATATCGTTCTGATTCGACATACCAACCAAAAGAAACTTGAGCACACAATCAAAATAACAACCTCTTGTGCACTGTGATCGGAAGATTGATATCATATGGAGATAATTGCGCCAACGTTCGCTTCTCCCTTCCTCTTCTCGTTACTAGCTAATGTTGATCGTTGTTGTTTCGCGTAAGTGGTCTCAGATGAAGGACGTGCGCGTGTGCGTGCGTATATCGATGAGAATATTGAAGAGAATATTGAGTGCAAGGAGAGAGCGTTTACGACAAAACGAGAGAGCGAAAAATTATCAGTCAAGTGACTATCAAACGTCACCGTTTTTCCATTTTTTGATTACTCTACTTTTTCAATGGAAAGCAGGGTACATTTTGGCAATGAATCAATGTTTTTTCTTCTACTCTACACGGCTACAGTGAATCCTGGTTTAGAGATTTGGCAATAATCTCTTCTACGTGACAATAACGATTTCTGCCATGAACCTGCATTCGAACTGTATAGTATGGACATTCACACCCACTAAAAGAACACTCAATCCGTAACACATTCCGAATATCTAGATTTTGTGGTAGAAAATAAACACATTTCATAGTGCTGCCAAATGTGCTGGTTCATCGCTTTAGTTGGTGCACACATTCGTACTCAATCTTGGCCGACAGAGGCCAATCGCACTGTTCAAATCAGATTACAACATCCCCACCGTATTTGGTGGATGAGCAGCCAAGAAGTCCTTGCTTCTGGATCGAGACTCATAGTCGCGATCTAGCGTCACAACGTGATCACGGGGGTCAGAGTGTCCTTAATCATATTCGAAGTAAAACAAAAGCACGTACTGTGAAGGGAACTCCCTCGACGGATCCGACAGCAAAACAACGATCACCAGCATTGCAAGCACCACTGAGAATCTGATGGCAATTCATTTTCCTCTTTGGTTGGTTTTCTAACGGTGATTTTGCATAGTTTAACTACCGTCTGCCCAGATGGGCATGATTTGCATTACGAACACTATAGTATTTTCTCCAAAAGCAACGAGCACGGTCGATATTTCACACTTTTTCCAACTTTCTCACCTACTCACGAACGAATAAATTTTTGCAACCTTGACAGCAATGAAGAAAAAAATGACAGCATTAATCAAGATGAATAGACTAAACACAGGTTGTACATGAGGATCCATCAAAACACATAGATACGCAATTTTGACAATCACGTGTATAACAAATCATCGTTTCAATATGCGCCACTATCGTCGTTTGCATTTATGTTGCCAAATATATACTAAATCGTTATGAAGCACACTCTATAATAATATTAGAATGCCATCATCATTTTGTTATTCGTATTGAGCAATGCAAAACTTGCATGTAATTTATATCGAGTTGAAAAAATGAAATCAAAACACGTCAGTCTTCTTATCTTTGAATTTTTTTGCTGTCAACTTTCGGCAGATCGGTGGTATAAAAACCTTGATTCTATTGAACTGAGTGCTGTTATACCGCGAACGATACAGTACAACGCAGATTATCCAGATATTTGTGTTTTAAACCTTTTAGCTCGGTCGGTTCGTAAATGTTTTCCTGAATTTTTATAAGGAACATAAGACCAATAGATACAATAGACAAGGAATATAAGACCATATCGCTTCCTTCAAATGTTGACATTATTCTGATAAGTGTTTAAGTTTTCAATAAGAGTCGCTTTGGCAACTCAAACTTGAGAAACCTTCTTCTTAACGGCGATATTACCTGAAACAAATGATATCTCGAAAACACCACACGGTTCGTCATTTGTTTTCTAGTTAAAGTGTATATAGGTGATAGTTACTTGATAAATGATCCCTTCATTAAGTTTTATACAATTGATTACGAGTAAACGAATTTGAAAACATCCTAGGATTGTTGATGACGTGCATATACGAAGGAAATAAAAATTACATAACGCTTACCAAGCAACGCTAACGATTATTAAAATCATGCTTTTGTTGGAGACAGTATTTTATGTTTGCCTTGTTTTAATTCCATACCCGCAATTTTCTAACATATTAATTGTTAAATGATGAGTAATAATACAGGGATGTTCAACGAAACAGTGTCCGAACAGCAATTTCCTTCCTTCGATTACTACACATACCAAGACGACTTTTCTTACTATTTTAGTTAATTGTTCTAGTATTATATTCCGTTTTGATTGTAAATCAGGTTCGGGTAAAATCGGGTTGGCTATCGGGTAAAATAGTTAAATCTATACTAAAAAAAATTGTTAAAGGATTGAAAGATTCTAGGCTACAAACGTTTTATTAGACCGTTAGTGTTTAGTATAATGTTTGAAAATATTGGTATAGTTGTTAAATAAACATGATACAAATACAGGAGTTTCTCAGTGTACTCTGAACAAGTAATTTTTTGTTGTATACTCACCTTTAAATTTACATACCCATGACATTCAAATAATTAATGGTGATATTTTACATAAATTAACAATGGTTTTTTTATCCAATCATTTTACGTACTGATTATATTTTTGTTTTTCTACACATACATGACACTACTGGAATATATCTAACATTCCAAACACATTGGATTTAAATATTGTGAAATGTTGCAGTATTTAATTGTTAACAAAACAGATTCTTATGATGTATGGTAAAAGTTACAAAATATTGCTCGTAATTTTGATTGTCAATCATGAAATAACGACAAAAGAAAAGAAACAACAACATATTTGTAATTTTTTTCTGTCACCATTTTAAAACTAAGTCTCGCCACACGTATAAAACTCTGTCGTATTACATTGCCTATTAAGTATCATAAAGATATTATGTCGCAGATCATGCAAATTATTATTAAGATTTCAATTAGTTATAAGGAGATAAAATAGAGATAAAGACGTTTAGAGTAAAGATTTTGATCCATCTATGATTTCTGTCTCCTCGGTCAACACTCGTTCAACGGCTTAAAAAGTTTTAGGGGAATGGCTATTATAATTGAATTAGATAGATGTTTAAAATCTTGTAACACACACGTGTAATGCTCACGCTCCGAGATTCAAGCTCACGAGCAGTAAATAGAAATGGTCTGTTGTTTAAACGTTTGTTTTTCTGTATTCAGATTATAGTTCGCAAAAGAAGACGCTTGTTATTGAAACCTTCAACCAGAAACTGCTGCAGAACTATGCAGTGCTGTGGGTTTTACAATTTTGAATATTCAAAGGCCAGATATTCTTTGGAGTGGAATGTAATCTGTTGGTGGGCTCGTAGTTTCTGTATACCTTTTGATTTGCTCTAAGAATCCATATCAAAAAGGATATGGAAATTGTGTTGTAAATGGTATTTTATACACTAGTTTTATATGATTAGTATATTCAACAGTCACCATGTTCACTTACATGCATATATATATATAC
>JXWZ01006734.1:0-15407 GCA_000956215.1 Anopheles farauti No. 4 | reverse complement strand
GTTTTTTTTAGCGATCGGAATGTTCACACCCGTGTTGCCGTGTTTGTGTCAGTTTTGACGGTTGGATTTGAATTCTTTTTTGCGTACTTCACCCTTCACTATGGCTTGAGGGCGTGTGGAAACACGCGCACACACACACACACATGTACAAGTGCACAACACACACCGCGGGGCGTAAAGGAAGACGGGAAACACGCGATCGATTTATCGGGTTGCGATCGGTCAGCCACCGGGGCGGAGGGAAAATCTGTCACAGGCTCCCGGGGGGTGCGTGTTTTCCGTTGTGGTTCTAACACCGGCCAGACACTGAGGGACACCCTGCCGTACCAATTAATCACGGTCGCGCTTTTGCTATGCGTTGTCGTCGGCGGCGGTTTGGGCGGCGACGGCGACAGCGACGTCCACTGGCGTCGTCCAACACTGGCACATGTTTACACTACGAACACTGCTGCGAAACTGAAGCGAGCGCACGCACGGTGTCGTTACAAGCGAGCCAGCATCCGGACGCGAGCAGAGCAACCCGTCCACTCAACGCACCCAGCATCCCTTCGTGCTGTTCGCCGTGCCGTTCGGGTGCTCCGTGCTTTACCGGTGCGCAACCGAACCCGAGCGAGGGCCGACGCCGGGCGCCAGAGCGAGAGCGAGCGTCACCGCTTTTCCCCTGCTTGAGTGACGACCGGCGAGCGCTCGCGTGTTCATTTGCTCGCGCCGATGTTCACGCGCCGTTGCTTGGGACGGAATCATCGATCGTGCTCGGTGCGAACGGGGGCGAACGCGTCAAAACGAGACGGCAGCGTTGCGTGAGTGCCCGCGACGCAGAAGGATGCGAACACGACACAAGCAAGCACGGCAGTGGGCGAAACAAAAAAGTGGCTATACGAGAGGCCCGTTTTGTCCAGCGGCTCGCTGTGCAACTCTTTAACTTTCTTTGCTAGATGCGTTTTTTTTCCTTGTTGGTTTTACTCTGGCAGCTTTTCGTCGCTTCCAAGAAACCGTTCGATTCTAATTTGATTCGCCGAACTTTGCCTCGCCACCGCATAAACCGACTTGTAGACAGCATCGATAAGAAATAGGTCATTTCGAGCACCACCGAGGGGTGAGTAAATATTATTGAGGTGCTTTCATAAACTTGCGTGCGTGCGTTCCCGTGTTTGCTTATTGTTTTTAATAGCCGACTACGCCGAGTCGCGGGCGAAACTAAACCCACCGCAACGGCTTCCTGCGCACCGCGCCGAGAACGGAATGGCGGGGCCGCAGCGCGTTTAGTATTTTGATTGTTTATTATCCTTGTGCTCCGCTGTTTTGCAATGAAGCTGCCAGTCGGCGTGCTTATTAAGGTGGCAGCGGTAGCCGATGTCGATCGACGTCAATCGTTGTCAGCCGGAGCGGGATTGGCGATGCAGTTGGCAAATAAATCATCCGTGTAGTTGCGCGCGATCCAAATGGATGCAATGGAACACGTTTTTTTTACGGTTCGGATAATTTACGCGAAAATTTTGGCGACAAAATCTCGAGAGAAGTTCTTCAGAGAATTTCGTAATTTTCATCACTGATTGTAAGGGGTCCGTGAACTTCAATGATTAATTTCATGCAATGTATGAAACGTGTCCGATTCGAACACAAACATGTTGTTAAATGTATGAAGACGCAAATTTGGTATTCATTTCTTTCAACGAAATAGCAAACGAGCGAGAACGAATGAGTTGAGAGTCGTTCTGATTCGGACTTTGCTTTAACTCACTATCAGTGAGCTACTGAGCCGAACTCAGTACGTCAGTTGAATCAAAATTCGCACCTCTCATCGCGCGAATATGCGTGCAAAATTTGCGTTTCTCTTTATCAACATGACTCATCCGCTGGGTGGTCTATCGCCGGAACGACTCCTCAAACGCGCGAAGCGCGCAAAGAATGTTTCAAAACAAACGTAGAAAAAACAAAAACTCACGTGTGTGATCGCCACCAGCGAGCTAATCCGCCATGGGCCGGTTAGGAAAACAGCGTTCCGGCACCAGATGTTTTCGCGATCGATCCGACGAGTCTGGCCCGATCGCCGAATCCTGCCGAGGGAAATGGTGGATATTCAAATTCAAGGTACCGCCGGGATGAGCTGTGTCTCCCTTGCCGGCGTAATTCGCACCTCGCCGAACCTCGAACCGGCGTGCGGGCGAGAAATCGACATTTGGCCAGCAAATGTTTCATCTGTCCCTGCCGCACCCGGGCGGGTCGGGTTTTCGGTACCGGTACCGGATGTAGATCGGTTACGTCGAGCGTTTGCAGTCACTTTCAGGGTGGGTTTTGCATGCGTTTTTTTGTTGTTTTTGCTGTCGTTGTGTGTGCCTGTGCCGTTCCCGCTGGATCGATCGCGCTCCCTTTCTCGCCCGCTGACACACGGCAAGGGCCTGGCACTGTGAAAAGTCGCCTAACGCCTTTGCCCACACCGGGAGGCCGCCCGATGCGCACACATGTGCTGGGTGGATGGGATTCTTTTATTGCCCCGAGAAGCACGGAGGACGGGCAATGAGGCCGGGTCGAGTTGAACTACACTCGGAACGTTTCCATTTTTTTTCTCCTGTTCCGTGCAGCAACAGAAGGAGCAAAAAACAAACCTTGATCGTACCGAGAAGCGGTGAAGTGATCGTTAAAAAATCTTCCTTTACGCCTCGGCAAAGAGACGTTTGTGGGGCATCGGGAGGGGGGAAGAAATCGTGCAAGAAGACCATTGGCGAAGTGAATGTTGGTGTGTTTGTGTGTGGTCAGTAAGTCAGGACCATGCATCATCATGACGGCACGATATTAGTCATCGTGCGTGTTCTGTTCTGTCGATTCCGAAGTCAACATTTTATGTCCAAACCCGCCAAAATCCATCAGAAAACATCGACTTTCCGAGCGAGATCAGAACTCCGACCGTGTCTAACTCGTATTCGTTTGAAAGATTCTTTGCCGATCCTCAAATAAAGCGAAATTGAAAATATCATAGCTATAAGAATGTTTGATCTCATCTGCATAAACATAAATAGATCTTTTGCCACAACTTCACGACCAATTTTCCTACGAGTGACGCTATGAGTCACCTCATCCAAATCATATCCATGGGCGATCTGAAATCCAAAACGCCCAACGACCGTTTATTAAAATTAGCAAAAAAGTCACACATCAAACAGTGAGCACCCGGTGCGTTAGTTGACCCAATCGTTTTAAAATTGAGTTGCTGAGAGTGAGCTAATAAAGACCGTTTAAAGTTGAATTCAAAGAGAGACAAAACGCGCTTGGACCGTTTTTGTTTCCTGTGATTAGTTTCAACGAACACATTTATCGCAGTCTATGTTTCGGAACAGATCCTAACCTCACAACATGTGTCTTAAGGTGACAAAACAAAACGCTCCGTTGTTGGAAATAAAGATCACGTCCAACGCTTCAGACACGTTGGACGCCCTTGTCCTTAGCCCGCGGTACACCATTTCCTGTACATCAGGGCTTCTCCTTCTCTATCTCTCTCTCTCTCTCTCTCTCTCTCTCTCTCTCTCTCTCTCTCTCTCTCTCTCTCTCTCTCTCTGTCCCTCTCTTTCTCACTCATAGAAACACAAACACACACATGTTCTTTCTATCGGTGTCGCGTTTCCGTTCCTGTTCGCGTGTTGACTTCTCGGACGGACGGCCCTGATCGGGTACGACGGATGGACGCAGAGATAAGCCTGCAACTTGCCCGAACACCCCCAACCACATAGGAGCGCAAGAAACAAAAAAAAAAACATAACACAGAGCACACACAGACGCGTATCAAGTACGCATAAAATAGCCTCTGATAAGCGACCACGGGCCGGAGTCCCAGTGGAGTTGTGGTGGTGGTGCCTATCGCAAACTTCGCCGCGTCTCGGTTGCTTTGCTGCTGCCGGGCCCGGGGTCCGTCTTGAGGCGGAGTTTCGTTTTCCTGGAAAGATCGGGACGTAAAGAATTCGTTTTTCGTGCTGATAGCGACCGATGGGCGAGCGTCAGCGTATTGCAGCAGCACGCACCTTGACTGGAGCTACTGGACGCTGCTCCTGGGCGATGGACGTACCGGACCGATATTGCTCCAACATGTCTGGGAACGTCCGGACGCGCTGGAACGGATCGAGACGCACTGAAACCCGACACTTCGCCGTCCTATACACCCAACACGGTCCAGTACAGTCACCTTGATCGGTGCCAATGTGTGTGTGTGGTGTGTGGAACCGTACCGTCATATATGCTGCCTTCGTTCCGTCCGTACCCGAGCGCGCTAAATTAGTTTTAATTGAATTTAATTTGCCTCAGTGTTGCGTCCGACGGTGGGCGAGGGAGTCATCGGTGGTCAGCCTGCAGAGGAGGCACGAGGGCACCGGCATACATGTCATCATCCCTCCCGTATGCCATCGCCATTCGTGGCCGGTTTATAGCTGCTCTACCGCACCGTACTGTTTACATCCGCCGAAGCCTTCCCGCACGTTAATCTCGCGACGGCCGCTCGGGATGATGTCAACACGCATTCACCGGCAAGCCGTGAGAGAGTTTTTGCGAGGGTTTTTATGATTATTTTATGAGTTTTTTTTCTTTTTCGGTGGAAAGATATTATTCTCCTCGTCGCGCCCTTTGGGGCCTGCGATAGGTTTGGCGCTTGGAGTTGCTCCGCAGTTCTCCTCCCCGGCGCGTCCTGGCGCTAGTCTTTCGCTATGTGAGGTCATTAGTTTCGATCGGTGCGCGGACTGCGTGACCGCAACGCAAAGCCACACCAACACAAATACGGCGCTTTATGGCGCGATCGTTGTGATGGTGCGAGCGGTTCTGCGATCGTTCTGCGCGGAAACATCTGTACTTTCGCTCAAAGCTGCAGGGTGGCACGCAGCGCAACCGGACTCTGCCCTTCCGCAATAATTCCTGTTCGATTCGATTTTTTTGCCCCACTCGACTCCAGGCTTATCCGGAGTGAACCAAACACGGCGCGCGGGTGAACATCTTTTGCGCAGTTTTATGCGTCCAACCGTCACAGGATGTCCAAATAACGCTCATAAATAATAAAAAAAAAGAAACTTAATCTCACTTTCGAGATCTTTCCCCCCGGGCGAACGGCGAGGCATCGAAATAAAAACGATAAAAATATGGTACGACCACCGGGCATAGGAACGAGTAAACAAACAACGCGAAACCTGACTCCTCCTGGATCCTGCGTGCAGTGGGTGTCTAGACTGGATCCGGAATACTACGCTGGCGACAGCATCGTAGATCTTGCCGGCAGAATGAGCCATCTCTCAGCCATCGCTTTTGCCGGCTTTGAGAGGTGATTTTTATTCAAGCACTTCCTTCCTCCCCTAACATTGTCATGTGTCCAGTACTCTCTTCCTCCTTGGACAATTATGTTTTGAGCATCTTGGGGTGCAGTTTGAAAGGAACGACTTTTTACGATTATGAAAAAAAATTTGCTCAAAATTTGCAACAAAAAATACTACAAGTTTAAAAAAAAAATTTCACAGCAAAATTTGTGATGACTTCATCTTAGCGTTTGTTCTATTTAAAAAAATTGTATTTAATTATTACATTTATATAATAATTATATGTAAAATAATTAAATTTCAATTCAAGGATGGCATCAACGATCAAATCAAGGAAACAAAGTAAAATAATTAAAAATAAATAAATTTAACCGGTACCAGCCATAAAGCATACAGAAGAAATAATAACAAATGAGTTAAATAAGATGAACAAAATAGTAAAATGTAACGAATGTAACGAATAACAAAAAACCTAATAAATTCTCCGCGTCACCGTGTATAAAAACTACATAAAATGTGTACGTTCGGAAGCCACCCCGGCCATAATTCGGGACCATCTATTCAATAACCTGTGACACACACAGGTTCCGGTCGGCCGGTAGCCCGATTTGCATACCCGATCTCCTGCCCGATAATGGCACGCTCGATTCTGCCCGTGAGGAAACATCTTGCCGTGGCCGCGGCAATTTATCCTCGCCGTGCAGAATCGCAGCGGCACCGTTGCAGTTGCGGGAAAAAGGGGGAAAACGCAGCGGCACACGGTGACAACAAAACGGGCGCGTGGCCCCGGTGGCCGAAGGATTCTCACCGGCGAATGTGTGTGTGTGTGTGTGTGTGTGAGAGAGAGAGAGAGAGAGGGAGAGGGAGATCGGTGCGTCGTGTCGGTGATGATTTATTTTCCGTGCTTTTCCATGCGCACGGCGGACCGATGCGTTTTCGGACGCCGGGACGCGCCAAAGGACACGCGCGTTCTCCCGTACGCGTCAGGTTTTTGCCAGCGAGAGGGGTGGGGTGTGGTGGGTGAGGGGGGAGGTTTTCCCCGCACATGTCGCACTTTTGCCGACCGGTAAATTTAACTTTTCCCTCCGAAAGGTTGGTTTCGATGCGCTCGATTGAGGGGTTGTCGAGATAGGGATGGGCACTGGGAAGGGGAGGCGGGCGGAAAGGAGGCGAGAGGGATGCATAGAAGGAAGCGCGGCCCCGTACACCCTCGTTCGCACTCAATCTCAATCTCATCCGTTTCCGTTTTACCGTTGAAGCCCGCAACAAAGCAGCCCGGCCCGGGGTGGAAGGTTAATCGGATCGGCCGGGTGGAAGCGGGGCCGAAAAAAGGTAACAAATTCTGGGCTGCTGCTGCTGCTGCCGCCGCCGTTCGGGGTGGCGGGGATTTGATGCTTTCAATTGACGATAAATCGTGCGCTGCTTGGCTCGCAGCACACGCAAGCCGACCGATTCACCTCACGCGCGCGCGCCCGCTTTATGGGGTGGGTGAAAAATGAGCCCGAGCCCGGGGAAGGACGGGATTTGGTTTTTCCCCCATTCCCACCTCGCTGCGCCGCGAACGCAAATTTGTGCCAGGGAAGGGTCACCTTGCGCGCGCGCTGGCCCGTGTGTGCGTGCCGAAAACCGAGGGGCTAATGAGCCGGGGAAGCAGGGTGTTAAAAACCGTAGAATGCACACTTTACGCAACCGGTTTCGTACGGCCAAGGTGTGTGTGTGCGCCGGGCGCCGTAAAAATGCTAGGGTTCGGCTCGTGCCACCGCGTTTTGTATTTTTGATTTTTTTTTTCTTCTTCAGCAGCCCGGTGCATTGTTGCGTTTTTCGACGACGCGGCAGGAGTTCGTTTTTCTTTCCCCGGCACAAAAGGCACAGATAAGCGATGATGCTATTATTTGGGCAGAATTGCTCACCTTACCCCTCGCCCCCACCCCCGGTCCCTGATGGGTCGCCTTTGTGCGGTTGTGTGGAAGTTTGCTTTAGCACGCGGTGCGGGACAGGTTTGCCGAGGGTGCAAAAGGAAATTTAACTTTTATTTAAAATTTTTTAAGCGGTTTATACAGTTTACTAGCTTTTATTATCGTTTTCATAACGTTTTTTCTTATTAAATTAAAATTCCCTGCTGGTAACATTCTACAGAAAGCTATCCTCTCCCATTCTCATAGTCAAATTATTGCAGCCCAACCGACAGGTAAACGAATATTATAAACACGAAAAACGAAATTTATTCCATTTTTATTTTTATTTTATCACAACGTTTATGTTAATATAAGATGATGATATAAGATGATAATATCTTTAATATAAGATGATAAATATTTAAAACAACACAAACATACAGACGCGCAGTTTCATTGCTCGTTAGCGTCTAACGGATGAACCTATACGTTTCTATCCACTCAATCCGAACCGAACCGATTGGTGTGCTCGGTACGGGCGCGGTTCATTCACACCGCAGGTGTGTTATCAAAATCTCGATGCCGCTCTCGGGCTCGTTTTTCGGCTTTGCATCCGGAAGGCTGATTTATAGTGTGTGTAATTTTCTTCCACGAGCGTGTTTGTGAGCTGGTTAAAAGTGTGTGTGTTGCTGCTTTGCCCTTCCGCTCCTCCTCCAGCTTGGTTGGGCTAACCTCGGGGGCCCATTTATCACCTGTGCGAGACGTGGGGGAGACAATAAAATGCACACACACTGGAATAAAGAGCGTGCACTATTGCGTTTTGATATTTACGATTGCTAAATTGGAGTGTGTGCCCGTGCGATGAGGGAGGATATTTCGCTATTTGGTAGAAGCAAAAAAAACCTTGTCAAATTGCATGAGATCATACATTTGAAACCGTTAAGAGATCTTCAAAAATGCTTAGAATCGTCACACTTAATAATAGTGCTTAAAAACAATTGGCTGCCCGCAAGGTCTATAAAGTAAAGTAAGTGCTCGCAATGTACGCGCCATGTGTTAGCTTCCTTCCAGCAGCGATAATGACCACCGGAAAGCCGTGTATGGTTTGCCAAAAATTAAACCCAAATGCAGTTTGCACATTATTATTGACGATTATGGGCGGGATGTGAAGGGCACCGGATGCAATTTTCCGCGCTGCCAATATGCGATCCCCCTCCCGTGCACATAAATGCCCCCCATCCCCTCCTGTTCGGGGTGGAAAACGAATGGGCTGCCCATTTCGTTCCGGTCGTAATCGTCTTTGTAAATTTGATTTTTGCGACCGGCTAAATTGCGACTACACAACACTTATGAGCTCATCGTCTCGCAAAACGGCCGAAACAAATGTTCCAATCAAGCTGGCCGGGTGGCTTCGGGGGAAAACAATAACCCCCTCCCCCCCCCTCCCCACCCTTTTTTCCACCCCTCTCACCCACCGCAGAGACACTCGCACACTTAGTGGGCGAGTAAATGAGCAATAATAAATGAGAGAAGAAAATAAATGGTTTTTCTTGGTTTTGGCTTGACTTCAAGACGGGCCGGGCGCGAGTTTTTCCGGTTCATCCGAGTCCCGGTTTTTGGCGTGTGCCCGGCACTGCACGATAAATTTCATTAGCTACCCGATACCGATCCCCCTCCCCCCTTATTCCAAAACCGTTGACTCCGATATGGGCATCGGAAAAGTCATCCCGGTCGGGGTTTGGTTTTGGAGCGCGCGAAGGCGAACAAAAATTCACCGAAAAACATAAAACAGATTTTTATCGCGCTCGGTATGCGTGCGCGCTCGTGTGTGTGTGTATGTGTGTGTGTGTGAGCGAAGGCCTAATCCTTTGGCGCGACTGTCATCCGTTCCGCAGATATATTTATTCGCGACAATAAAATAATTTCGGGCCGGATGTTGATTATAAGTAATAGTTCTTGCTACTCACCCCAACCCTTTCCCCCCACCCCCTTCTCCCCTCTCTCCTCCGCGGTTGGAATTTCGCTGCTTTCAATGATGTGCATGGGTCTGTAACTTGAGAGATGTGGGATCTTAAGAATGAGGCCAAAACCCTCGGCCCGCCAAACATCGGCGACGACGCCGCCGCCGAGGGCTATTAAAATAATGATTTATACGCATATGTTTATCTAGTGCACTAGACGCCCAATGCACATCGGGCAGTCGGTCTGGTTTATGGAACCTACATGTGCTAGCAATGAACATGCAGCAAACGGTTCGTCAAATTTGGAGTTGAACATTATAATGTTCCCGTTAGCAGCTCTTAATGGGAGGGGGGGGGGGGGGGGGAGAAGGCCAGTTTCGCGTAACATGCCTTTGTATGCTACTCTGGAGCAGCTTTTGGACATTTTTTTAAAATTTAAATTACCGTAGTTCAGTTCGGACAGTTAGAAGTTGTTTTTATTATTTAAAACTATATGTCAAAAAAAAAACCCGATTAGTGGTTTCACTTTTGTCGTTCATTTTTTATTTAAATTTTCATTTTTTATTTCATATTCACAATTAAAATGAGTGGTTTTTAACGGTTTGGTAAAGTTTGTTGTCGAATTGAGCATGAAAAAAAAACCCGGGTTCAAATGGTGAGGACAAATTGATGGTTCAACGCAGGAAGAATTATTCGTTTTTCTGGATACTCTGGAATCTGAAATGAGGGAAAACAAATACACGATTGGGTTTCTTGGATATTATTTTGTGTATACTATGAGTTAATGCTAGGTGTTTGTAACTATATTAGGTATATTTTTTCACTTTTTCAGTTAGCTTTTTTTAGGATTGTAGTGTGTTAAACATATGGCTTGAAGGAAAGATAAACAAAAGGGGCAGGAAAAGGTACGATCTTCACAGCCTTTTGCCGATTTGGATTTGTGCCGTCGGAGTTGACTGTAATAAATTTGATATTAATTTAATTGTTTCTCTGCAATAGTCCATATTCTTAATATTCTTACCGGTAACGCACGGATTTGCCATGGTATAGCTTAACTCCATCCAGTTTTTAATATAAACAAAGCGGAATAATCCACGTCACAAATGGATCCCTCGCTGGATCCGATACTCTGTTTACCTTCAAAATAAAGCAAAAATGTGATCACATAAAAGAGAATAATTATACCCACCAGCGGTAAAAACACTTCAATCACACAAAAAGTATCTTGCATTTGTATGGAAATGGTTGATGGGACGGTGCGTCGGTGTGTGTCGATGTCTAGCGAAGACATCGGTGTGTCTCGGGTTTGTATGGAGCGACCGAATATTTCAGGCAAAAAAAAAATGATATTGCACGTTCAAATGTTACCGGGGCGTCCATCCGCCTGCGTTACAACATGTGCCGCGAGACGGGTGCAACGAAACCTCCTACGCCGCGCAAAGAAAAACGCAGTACTCGAAGGGTTTTATGATGGTTTTATTGAGCGTACGGGCAGTAGCGACTTGCCCTTAAAAGTACGTGTGGAAAGGCCGTCACGACGAGTGCCACTTTTACTGCCGCCGGGGAGGAAGGCGAAACTATTTTCGGGTGTGTTGTTGTGCGGCCGCCAGTACGTAAATTACGCAAGATGCAGTTTTTGGATAGAGCGCAAGAGATTTTACTGCCGACGGAAGGCTCAGTCAGTGCGCGGAATTAAAATGTTTCACAATATTTTTGTTACTTTTTTTTCTCGAGCAAATTTTCCGTTCCATCCCATGTCACTTCGTTTCCACTTATCTGCTTCCATTTATCAGTGTTTGTGCACTGTGAGCCTGCGGGAGGATCCCAAACCGCCCAGAGAGGGATATTTTCTGCAGCCCAGCAGGCTCAGCCGGGATCAACAAAATGCGAGACAAAAAAAAACCTCTGGGAACCTCTCACTTCCATGGCGAGGCGCATTTGCCAAATTTTGCAGATGTGCGAAAAATGTGCGATTTTACGCATTTGCATACCTGCGGGCTCCGGGGCGCACACATGGGACAAAGGCGGGAGAGAAGGTCAACGATAAGACCCAGGCAACAGGGGCCAGGGCGGGGGGGAGAGGAGGTGACAAGACGCACTTTCCACAGCAACATGGAAGCGCCAGGTAGCGCCCCGGCGCTGGGACCAGAAGCTCCGAAAAATCTGTTTGCAAGATGTTTTGTTTTTCTTTAATTTTGTGCGCCGCCTTACCGCTCGCTGGCAGGATAATTAGATTCCGTGCGTGCACGTTCTTGCGCCCTCTTCCGCCGAAACCGGAAGAAAGTCAAGCCGCGGCGTTTTTTTGTTTTTGTTTTTTTTTTTTCGTTCTTCCGGGACGGCAGGAAGAACGGAATTATTTCTCGCTGGCAAAATGAAAGAAAAATAAAACAGCAGCGAAACGAGAGAACGGGTTAAGACAAACAAAGGGGCTTTTGGTGTGGGGGGTGGGGGAGGGGGTTTGGCAGTTTGGCAGTTTTATGACGGCAGTTTTTCCGAGGCCCTCGACCACCCCGCCCCGACCCGGCGAAACCACGGGTACGAAGTGATGATGATGCTGCTGATTATTATTATTATTATATTTATTACTATTATTATTTCTGTTGGATGTTTCATGCGACTTGCGACGACTCTTCCTTCCGGTGTTATACACATACTTTTTTTTTTTTATTGTCATGCGCCGCACTTCAGGCGAGGAATCGTCTAATGAACCCGACGCTTCCGTGCCGGGAGTTCGCGCGCCGATTGGGTTCGGGATTTTCTTTTTATTTCATTTGCTACCGTCTTTTACGTCGACCTCATCCCCGCGGAAAACGCTACCAAACCCAGCGAAGGACGGAGAAAAAGCCTTTAATAGACTCCGTGCTACTTTATAAACTTCTTACAAATATCTTCCACCCTCCCCCTCCCCCTGTTCCTTCCAGTGAAAGGGTGCGGAAAAGTTCTCGGCACTCCGCCGGTCGACGACGGTAATGCAATTAGATTGACAAATGTACGCTTCTTCAGCAGGGGGAGGGAGGGGGGGAGAGGGGAGGGGAGGGTTATTTGGCGAAAGCGAACGCGCACAGTACGTGCCGAAACGGGGACAGCACCTGGTTTTTCGGGCCCATTTCAAAATAAATGCCACAACCAAATCGTTAAATTTTCAAAAAACAATGCCTCAAAAAAGAATTTTAATTTGCTCTTCGTTGGAAAGTTAAAAAAGGTAAGATTTTTTAAATATCCAAAATCATTCAAAATTAACACACACATTGTTACGGCAGCTGTTCTCCATCGCGTTACGCACCGTGTAAGCCTTTCGGACCGGACCCGGCGACTCAACCGGCCCTCGGCTCAATTAGTCATTAGTTTGTTTATACAAATGCAAATTTCCACTCGCATCCTCGCATCCCTACCCGCCGGCTACAGTGTTTTTCTTCGTCCTGCGTCGTGAAGCACTCTCACGGTCATGCTGGCGGGTTTCGGATGTGCTTTTTGGATTATTTTTAAATGCAAAAATATGCCCAAGAGACTAAGTAGTCTTGCCGATGCAATGAATCTAATTCTTTCCACATTGTTTATAAAATTCGGTATGATGTTGAGGTTGTTACAATTTTTTATTCAATTTTTGGCTCAAAATTTGCCCGTATTTTTAGGGCAAGCGTTAAAAACTTTGCCTAAAATTATGACAAATCGTTTGAGTTTAGTTTAGAAAATGCATCCATGCACAGGGTTGAACCGGACTTGTTTGTTGCAGAAAAAATAAACATTGAGAAATAACTCAAATAAATAAAAGAAAAAATCGCACTAAAATCGCTTGTAATTGTATTACTAAGTTGTTGTGAACAGCACGAAATAGCAACAAAAAAAAACTTTTAAACGCTATTGCTCTGGCTGGCACGAAAATGATGGCTCTCTTGAAGAAACCGTCTCGCCGGGCACGTCTATTTTCAATTAATCGAATCGAACGTGGGCTGCGGCTCCGGCCCGGTTGGAAAAATCTCTTCCGTGCGTCGCGCCAAAACTCCGGTCACGCCCGAGCGGAGGCGCAGTGACTTTCCACCCTGCGGCCGACTTTGGGACTTTCCGTGCGCCCGGTCCCGGGGTTGGCGTTTTTGCGTTCGCGTTTTGTTCGCCCACCTCAAGCGGCTTAGCGTGCGGAAGGAAAACGGCGGCCCAGGTGTGTCGGTGGTGGTGCGGGGCTACCGGGGCTCACCCCGATAGAAGCGGGAAACGGCACCATGTGCATCATTATCCTGCCGTTGCATCCCAGCATCAGGTTACCGCGGTGTGACCGGCTCAGGTTGGGAATCGAAAACCCCCGTCCGTCCCGTATTTTCGAGCCGCTTTTCGGGGATTTTATTATTATTTTTTTTTTTGCGCCCTTCCCGTTCTCGAGGGGATGAATCAGGGAATGCTGGCGGCTGCACACGCGTGCACAGGCGTGCGGCCAACAATGCCGTTCATAATTGAACAAATCCCTTCCCTGGCGTCCGTGTGGCACGGGGTTCGCCTCGACCCAATACCAATCCAATTCCCTCCCCCTGGCCCGGTTCGCAAAACGTTTCGTTGATGAGGGCGATGAGGTGTTTTTCGTCCCGTGCCATCGAGGGGTCGCCACCGGGATGCACACCTTGGCGAAAAGTGTTTTCTCGCACGGCACGCGATACCGGCGGTGGCCACAGGGTGAAAAGTGTCTGGAATGAGGAGACAAATATTAAGATTTTATTTCACATTTTTAAGTTTATTTTTTTTTTACTTAAAGGTTTTATTTCACATTTTTAAGTTAATTTTTTTTTACTTACTTAAACATTAAAATGCAGTTTTGCGACATTTGAAACTTACACAGAATACAATATTGGGTTTTTTTTCATACATAGATCAGCTTTTTTGGTGACTTTTCGCCAAATTTCGCAATTTATATTCTATTAATTTGCCTTTTTTCTATTACTATTATTACTTTTGTGTTTAGAATAGATTTATATTTATTTATGTTTCGAAAAAAAATCGAAATATATTGTTAATTATATACTGTTATTTAAAAAAAAAACGTCGGGATTGAAGGCTCAAAACAATTGTCTTTAAGTAATGTTTAGTTTGTTATTGCTTCATCACTGCGGTGTTTTTTAAATAGCAGAAATAAATATATGTTTTCTCCAATTAAAAAAAATCCTGCATATTGCGTAGTGTTTAATAAAAAAAAGTAAAAATAAATGTTCGAAGGCAAATTCGTATTCCAAATACTTTTCGCGCCACCACCACCACCATCACCGTGCGTCCATACCGCCGGTGCGTTATTGTATCATTGTTTTATTTTGCTGCGGGCCGCAAAGCCCGGACCCGTCCGCCCGTATCCGCAGCGGAAAACGCGGGAGGGTGGAAATTAAAGGGAAAGCCGGGTTTGTGCCATTTAACACACATACAAACACGGTACCACCGTGAGTTAAAGGGCCCGGTCCGTCGGCCGGTAAAAACACGCAGGTAGGTCGGACACGAGGGGCACTTAAGGACGCGTGATCGGCACAGATGTGCTTCCGTTCCGTGTGCCGGGGGTGTTGGGAGGGGGGGAGAGGGCATGGGAGCGAGTAAAAAAAAAAAGGATGCATTAAACAAACACAGCCGAGCCGTTAGGGAAGCGAATCCGTTGGGAAAGCGTGCACGGAGCGGCGAGAACAATTACATCACGGGTGGAACAGAGGGAAAACTAGCCCCTAGGTGAAAAACGAACAGCGGTGAAATAGAGTGATTGAAATTAGAAGCTACAAAACACTTGAGGCACACAGACACACGGACGATGCGGCAACAGTAGCGAAGCCGTGGCAAGGTGAAAGAAAATAGGAAAGAGTGTATGTGTGTGAGAGAGAGAAAGAGAGAGCGAGAAGGAAAGAATAAAACATCTCGCACAAACACATCCATTCACACCGATTCCCTGCGACTCGGCGGAAAGGATCACCCGGCACATGGGTGTAAGCAGATTCGTTTCGGTTTGTGATTTTCCCGTGCCGCGTGTGGCTTACACGTACAGGGAAAACCGTCGCTTTCACTGGCGAAGGCACAGCGCGCCAACGAAAAAACGCATCATCACGCGGAAACCGAAAAGGGGTCCCGGAAACAAAAAAGAAAGGGGTTACCGGACGGAAAGGCAACTCACTGAACAAAAAGGCAAAAAAAAAGACAAAGGTTTCGGTTTGTGCAAAAAAAAAAGAAAGCAAATGCGGTGGCGGTGACGGTGGCCATCCTCCGATCATCCTCGGTCGTCATCGTGGGCAATAAACGGCTCCCTGGTGGAG
>JXWZ01006732.1:0-12951 GCA_000956215.1 Anopheles farauti No. 4 | reverse complement strand
GGTCGGTAAAGAAAATCCCTCTCGAAAGACACCCCAGAACCGTGCGGGGATCGGCAATAAAATTTATGATTTGTTGTCTGCCCCTTTTTTATATGCTGCCGTCTTTTGCAATGCTCTCTCAACCGTCAACCAGCAAAGAAAAAACCACAAAAACTCAAGAAGATTTTCCACTTGAATTTTCTCGACATTTTTTTTTTTCGTTTGTTTGCTCGAGCCTTCCCAAGAGTTTGGGTGTTGGCAATAAAGACATTTCTCGGCACCTTGGCTTTTTCTTCCGTGGGATGCTCCTACTCTTCTCGGCATCCATTACGCGTAGATAACTTATTTTAAACAGACGCAGCCCAATTGTGTGCCTTTGCTTTCGCGGCAGAAAGGAAAACGCGAGGGGAAAGAATTACGACATTTTTAAAGCTGATCCTGATAGTTCGTTATCGATGTGTTGTTCGTTTTTTTATGCGGTTTGCCTCCGTGGCGTCGATGGTGTGCGAGGGAAATAAATTTCAATTTTCATTTTCAGCCAGAGAACGTAAAGGGCCAGAAGCTTCCATACGGTGCACGTGCATGTTCAACACAGCCCATTTCTCATAAGAAACCATACACGGGAAAGGCGAGGTCAATGGAAAAGAGCTGACTGCAAAAAACATTCATTCAATTAAGATATTTTAAAAAATTTTCAAACACATTTTTATCCACTCGTTTCGTGATACAATAAATATCATCAGAAACTATCTAAAACCATCCAAATAATCTGAATAATTTGTTCAAGTTTCTAACTCATGTTCTCCATTCCAAGTGCGAAGTAAGTTTGTCGGTTATCTTTCTCAAAGTACCATAAAGCTGTAATACATTTTAATACCTTACGGTAGCTATACCTTTTGGTAAACATCTTGTCACCACTATAGGTAGAAAAACGAAAAAAAAAAATTCAACCACTTCTTAAACGCTCCCGCTAACGTCCTTCCGGAATATAAGCGTGTGTATATCAGTGTCAAGCGGGATGATGAGGGATCTTTGTGTGGCTGAAGATGCTGCCGCTGCTGTTTCTGGTGCATGGCTGAACGGACGAGAACGAGACGGTATATTGACATTTAAACGTCGAGTGCAATGCAAACAATTAATTTTTAATCGCAATCTATTTTATTTTCGCTCTCACCCTCCCCCAACGGTGTGCGATGAAACCGAGACCGACCGTGTAAATCGTCTTGTGCCTGCACGGAACGACGTCACGACGGCACGGCAACCTGCACTTAAGTGCAGAGACACTATTTTCAATGCATTAATTTTAATGGCAATGAAGATGGCGCAACGCTATCGTGTGTAACGATCGTGCTGGGGAAATAAAAATACCCCATCCCCCCCCCTTCCAACCCGCTAGGCTTTCAAGGTGAACAAAACGAAGAAAAACACACTCATTCTCAAGCCGTTCCGGGTGAACAGCAAGATGGAACTCGCTCATCGGTAGCAGAAAGGGCTCTTTTACACACACACACACACATACAGTCACCAAGGAGCGACTTACGACATAATCGCATCCTAAGCCTGGGAAGTACACGGAGCTCTCTATTAAAAATCGATAAGATACATCAACTTCACCTGGCTTCACTGCCAGTGCACTCGAGGACAAAAAAGGGATCGAGCTTACATTTCAAATACGCCAAACCAGCTCAGCAAGCAGTGCCAATGTTTCATTATAAACTCACACTCGACCACCCACCACTGGACAGAACATGTCATGTGAAACATTTTCAAAGTAATTACAAACTTGCACCCGGAGACATATTTTTCCATTGCTCCATTGTTGCTCTCGTTCGCGTGCGCTCTATCTCTCCCTTTCTCTCTCTCTGTCTCTCTCCCCCGTTTTTGATTTCTCCAATTATGATCATTCCATATCGGACCGGGTTTTGTTGGGTTTGTTTGTTTTTTTTTGTTCGCTTTTGTTCGTTCGGATTTAATCGCGCTTGCGGGTGAAATAAGATTACACACGGTACGACCCAGCGCTTGGCGAAGTCAGTCGATGAGGGATTTAGTGATATCGAAATTACGAACATTACTTTCCTGTCATCTCCTTCGTAATTGCCGATAATGGGTTTCGCTGCAGCGTGTTGCAATATGAAAGCAAGGGATATAATGTTGATTGTATGGCTTCCTGCTTGATTTATCGTTACTTACAGGAGAAGCGTGTGATGTATGGCAGAAGTGGTTTAATTCTAGACGCTTTTGAGGGAAAATTGATTTATTTTCTTGTTTAAATGCTGCAAGTAATAGCAATAGTTTATAAGAAGAAACATTAGTGTTGGGTATGTAAATCAATTACCATCTTAAACCATTATGTAACAATAAAGAAATCTAAATTAAATCACTAACATTTAGAAATAATATTTTAAAATCCCACAATAATGACATTAGTCAAACAAAAACAATAAAAAACCTCATGATCCGCTCAAAAGGCACCACGTTGCATTGCATGGAAATGAAGTCAAATATTTTGCAGCCTTATCTTGCGGGACGTAAATTCTCAGCTCACCCATTTATCTCCACTTGAGCAAACCGAAAAATGGCAGTCTTGAACGACTATTGCAATAATTTAAACCCTCAATCTGCAAGTGAGCAAAATGGGCAGCAGTAGCAAAAACAAAGGAAATAAAAAACACATTTCATCCCCATAGGTTTTTTGGTGACTCCAATTGAGTGGCTTTCCCTGGAGGGCGAAGAAATAGGAGCGAAAGAAAGCGCGGAGTGAGCGACGGAGAGGAAAAACACATTTCCGAAACGAAAGGCTGACCTCAAACACTGACAGTTTTTTAATTAGGAAACGACCGATATGCTTATCAGGGCTGCCGGTGTCCGTTTGCCCGGTTTTGCGTCGCCGCACGTTCCGGGCTTCTCATTATTTCTGTAAATTATAACGACCGGACTAAAGTTCGCCATAAAACATCCTTCATTCGTGTTCGTGTGTTGCATGTGCATGATTTCGGTGGCCTTTTCGGCTGCTTGGCCGCTAGCTGGCGGTGGAAAGAGGAAGTGGAGAGTCAGAAAAAATATGTTTTATTCCTTCTTTTCCGCAGGCACGGTTGTGAGCAAAGCATTCGACGTTCGGGCCGGGGGAAATTTACATACGTGCATTTAGGTTTTATTCGTAGCCGATTAGCATTCGTACGCGGCACGAGTTGAGAAAGAAGAATTATATTAAATCACATAAATAATTCCGCTTTTTGAACAAATATTTCACTCATTTTTCGACGCTTTAATCGCAGGCAACCTTCATAACCTTCATTTCTTGATCTTTGCCCAAACGTACCTTATCGTTTTCTTCTAGCACTACACAAAAAAAAATCCCTTTTAATCAAACAGAGGTAATGAGGTGTAGCTGAAAGCGCGACCATCCCAGGCGAAGGCACAGAAATTAAGATATTATTTAACCCCCATAACTCATCGTTAATTGAATTGTTGCGTCAATATTTGCACCACTCAAACACCATCCGTCGGAATGCCCGTCGAGGGCAAACAACCCCCCGCCCTCTCCCCTCTCCTTCCCCGGTGGAAAGGTGGAAAAGAGGTGCAAATGCAGGTGGCTGCAAATGCTTGGACACTATTTACACTTCTGCACTTGTGAGCCCACGGGCAGCCCCGTGCCGAGACGCCGTGTTCAATTATGCATGAAAGAAGAGTGGCTAATTCTGCAGAGCGTTCTTAACGACGGATTTCGTCGCATCGTTTTGCGTTTGATAATGAAATCGTTCAACCCCGCTGCCTCACGGTCGCAGTGAAATGGTTCGTCATTTGTGTTTGCAACAACCTTTCCGTTGATTTCGTCCCGCCAGTGGGTGCGGTTGATTCCTAGTCTCCTCTGCCGAAACGATGGCACATTTTTATTTATCACCGCGCTTTCGCTCGCCTTTCGCTTTATGGACGTATTTTATTGCCCTGGCTGGAGCTAATTAATGAACGGTCACGATTTCGTCCACGAAGGCTCGAGGCTATTGCGGAGCATCTTCTGGAAAGAATTTCATCCCGAAAGCGGCACGGCACGGGCCAACACGTACTGTATTGGATTCTTAGTGTTTGCTCACAGCACAAACAGCGGGCTTCGATGTGGGTCATCTAAGCTTTTTTTTAATATTCCAAACGGCTCCTCTTTTAGTACAAATCGAGCGGGAAGGTGTAGCTGCAGCCCATAATTTACTCAGTGCCATCGTCCATGTACTGGAAAGCACGTGAAAAAATGGTTTATTTCAACAACATGTTATAAAAGGCTTCCTTCGATTTGCCAAAAGCCGCACGAAGCCATGGCCTTGAGAATCATAGCAGGCTTGGCTTGAATTTTCAGCGCCATCTACGAAGCGATTGCGGCGCGAAACTTACCTTGGTTTGTTTTCTCTCGGCTTAAACTTTTCATCAGTAGATGTGAAACTCTCATTACATGAAAATTCGTTCCATTTACAGATTAATAAAGGCACATCTTTATCGAAAGTGAGCATGAAATCATTCCCGATGAAAGATTCTGATTTTATGCGCCTTTCAACGCTCTCGGTGATCGTTTAAGTAGCTTTTCCCGCACGTGGTTTTTCACCTCGAGACTTATACATTCCCATCATCCATGATACTCAACTCAAACGAAACTCGCAAAACTTTCCGTTTTCCGTGGGGGAAAAACACGGGAACCGAAACAAAGCAACAGCAATACACTCGCACCCGCAAAAAGTTCGAACGACTAGTCCCAACGTCAGCCACACAAGAGACGGTTTTTGTTTAACCACGACGCACAACTTCCAATGGCGGCCTCAACGCCCCTCCCTCCACTTCCGCTCACCCAACTGGAGCACGCGTCCGGTATTACCGATAGCGGTGGTCTAATGGTAATAAAAGCCACATAATTCCAGCGCCAGCACGGGGCACGGTGCCGTGTCTCGAGAAGGGGCACGAGCCTAGGAATTGATTCACTTTCAATGGTCGGTAGTGATGTCCGTCAGCCCGTCGGCACTCCGTCGTCCGTCCGCCGCACCGTCTTGCCCGAGGGGAAACCAAAATGCTCATTTCAAATGCTGCAACACGACCGGGAATTAATTTTGCGTGTTTTTATTTAATTTGTCTGAGGGATTTGCATAAAAAAATGTGTCGTAATTGAAAAAGTATTAATGACACCCCGCGTGATTCGGTTACACCAAAGGGCGGGCGGTGCTGTTTTGGGAGTGAAAAACGAAGGGGAAAAAAAAACACAACACGTCCGGCGTTTGCTTCCTTTTTTGTCGTTGTTGTTGTTGTTGACCCTGTTGTTGGTGGTTTTTGACGGTGCGTCGTTCCTTAACATGTAATCAAAACGGGTGGATGGGAGCATTTTTTTTTACCTCTCCTCCGCCACCTCTCCCCCGAGCCCGGCTTGATGTGTAAAATTTAACGACTTTGAAAGTGACGCCGATGTCGAGGAGCGACAGAGCCGCAGGAAAAGTTGGCTAAGGAATTGATGTTCTACTTCGGTAACGAAACGTGGGAAGGTTAGATTTCTTGATGATTTTCCCCCATCCGGCAGTAAGTTTAGCGTACCCACACCGTTACTTAACATTTTTATGTATGAAAACATAACGAGTGCGGGTTGAGGACGTGCGTGAAGGCACTACTAGCCAGTGTGTGTGGCATGGCATTTGTTCTAATGGACCGATCGACCTGAGCTTAGTTAGTCAGCGATTGTTGTAAGCCAGCGACAAAGTTTCGACACCAATCGCAGTAGGCCAGGATCGCCAGGATGGATGACATTTGCACTTGACAGCACCGTCGCACGCAACTGTCGCTGAAAGTGCGAGTAATTTGGAAACTTTTCTTCCGTGTGTCCCACAGCAGAAAGTTCATTTCCGGCATCGGTAAGGTTTTTCCCTCGAAGTGGAGCGTGCTTTGTGTAACTTATGGGTTTGAGATTGTTTGAAGGTTGAAGATTTATTAAATCTGCATTGATTTATGTTCTTTCCGAGTAGTGCAATAATTCTAAAATATATTAAAAATAATCCTTGGCAAATTTCTGTCTGAACACGTTAAACGCTTGAAAAATATTAGTCAAAAATGATTTTAAAAAATAAGAAAGCCTCTCAAAAATAAGGTTGAGACTTGCAATCAATATTCCTTTACCAAAAAGCAATCCCACCCATGGGAGATATTTATGCTTCTCACAATTTCCAGCCGCTTACACTAGTTAATATGAGATCTGTAAATACAATTCCATCTTAATTTTGTTCCGGAGCTCGTGAGCGCAAAGTTTTTTTTTTGTTCCCTCCCTTTCAAGCAACACGCCACACTTGTGTTGACATTCGCGTGCAAAGTTGACGAGCGATGAAGACGTATATTTGTCACATTGCCAGTTTCACCAAACAGACCGGCTGTAAATAGCCAACAGCGTGGAAACATCGTGCCCGTGGAGCACGGAGGGAAGTGAAATTACTTTTTCTAAATCATTTACATCGCTGCGCAGCCGAAAGGTACCGCACCGCGCTGGCAGTGAATGAGAAAAGTTCTTAATTATCTAGCAATTTTTGGGCCAAGCTGTGCGCTGTGCGCGCGGTTGCAAAATAAAAGAACCGATGTTTCATTCGAGTGAGATTACACGTTAACGTGTGTCGTTTGCGCGCTGCGAACGGATGAGCCAAGTAAAGCGTTTGTCGCGTTGTTTTTTTTTCTCTCGCTTTTTGTACGCATATTTCAAATAGTTAGCACGCGCACAGATAAGATCGCTTTGTGTGCTCACGTGAAACAGTCAATATTGGTCGTGCGTGTGAAGGGCGCTTAGGGTAGTCAAATAATTCACTTACCACCGGTGGCCGGGATTTGGGGAAGAAAAAGTTAAATAAAAGAATTCTAAAACTAGAAAGCGAAGCGAACGGCGACGGGTGGTGTGGGGAGGAAAGCCTCCCAAATTCAGATTTTGTGAGTGCTTATACGCACAAAGCATTATACATGCGTGCGTTTCGGCTTCACTCCATCCCCAAAGCCGTGTTGTTATCCGCTTCCAAATCGTCAGTTCATCAGCACCGTTCGCACCTCCGACCAGGCGCCTCCATCGACGCGCGGCCGCTTGCAGGCAGGCTCGAAAAGGCAAAACTAATTAAGTTAGAATGTGCCGCATGCTAGTGCTGAAGCTGAAAACGCTTCCCAAACCGTGCAAACAGCCAACACACACACACACACACGCATGGCATCCAGCACATCGATGACCGTTATCGCACACATGCAATCAGGCAGCGGCTGCCGTGCGGCTCTCCCCGGTACGCCACAAATGGAGTTTTGTTTACACGCCGAACACCGGGAAGGACCGAGGCAATTTAGAATGGATTTCGGAGGCGAAAGTGTCAAAGCACACAAAAAGCTACCGGAGGGGTGGTTTGCAAATGCGAGGGAAGGAAACTGGAAAGTACGAACAAAGAAACGTAACATAACGAGGATCAGGGGATTTATTTAAATTTTTCGTTTTTACTCCACGCTTTAGGGTTTTGCTTAGTAAGTTTTATTAAACTGTTTCAAATAAATTGACTTAGGCGAATGGATGAGTTACAAACCCACAAAAAAAAACTAAATCACAATGGCTTTCCAACAATTGAAAGTAATGATTGGGGCCCTGAATCAAATGAATTTAGATAATGATCGCCAACAATGCTTAGCTACCGCGGAATCAAAGAATCATCATAATTCACATTTTATAGCCAATGCAACCAATCAAAGAGGGAAGGGAAGCGGCCAGTTGCATTTCAATCTGTTCCAACCTATCCATCCTACCGGCGGTGATGATCGGTTCCAATCTGTTCAATGACCTGTTAAATAATGACGTTACTTCATCTGCCACGGTCGACTAAAAAGACAGATTTGAATATGTGATACCTAATTAGTTGTGCAGCTGATTTGAATAATGATCATCGCGATGGCAAATTCGCTCCCGTACGCGATTGCGCGATTATGATAACGACGTAGCGTACCGATGCAGAGACGTTGATAACATGTGCAAGTGCATCATTATGCGATCGGTTGATGATGTATCGCACCGGCTCCGGTGCTTGATTGGGAACAATAAAAACACATCCCACCGCATCGGTACAACATTCGGTTTCGCGTTTTGTGTTTGGGAAAAATACGATTGATGATTTTCCCACCCGTGGTGGAGTCTCAAAATGAGCGTCATTAGGGAAGGGCATGGTAGGGTGTGTGTGTGTGTGTGGCACCGAGAGAGTCAACACATTTCGTGCTCACCCTAATTCATTCGATTCCAGCATCGTTTGCGGGCACCGTTAAACAAATAGTAATTATCCGATGCGATTGGGTTTTATCGTTCAAGCAGCGTTGCGAGGAGAGCTTTTTCATTTTTTTTTGCCTCATTTCAGATGCTTCTCTATTGTTATCCATTACATAGTGTTTGTATCCACACAAATTGGATTGGATTTTTTTTGTGTTTTCGACCCAAGCGAATGACAAGATCCTGTCAGGGTTCTCGTCGCGCTTGTGTGCACTCTCTCCGGGACAGCAAAGTAATGATTATGCAATCAGCATTATCCACACAAACCCACACACACACATCGCTCACATGCTCTAGTGCAAACTTTTACACTTAATGCTCAATAAACATTTATCATCGGGGATAATAAATGTCATCCTTTTTTGTTTGCTCGAGAGAACGTTCGAGAGTATGATTTATGCAACGCTTTTCATCGGATTTGAAAAGCTGCGTAGATGCTTCTTGCGGGGGTAAAAACCAGCAAACTGCCAGCGGGGGATCGGTGAGCTGGCGGGTTATGAAGAAATTCCCACAAACAGTCACCATGCAATGGGTGATCTAGCGTCGAATGAAGAATAGTTTACGGAAAGAAAATGTACGATCTGGTCGGTGGAATATTGTATTTTATTCATCTGAAAGCAATTCTCAACTTCTAAGCAGGTCATTTTTTTAAATTTACAATCAGAAAATGAAATTGAATCGTTTTATTTATAATTCCTAATGAAATACGTTTATTATGTATCAGACTAGCAGGATATTTTTTTAAGGAACATAGATGAAAAATCATAATTTAGATATACATAAATGCAAACGTTCGTTTTACAAAAGCAATGGAACACAAGCCTTAACTCATATTTTAATTTTTTAACTCATGATATGCCAAAAACTCGCACTATCTCACTTTCACCAAAGACAACAACAGCTTCATTCTTTGTCGCTGCCGTTTGTGTAATCCTCATTGCAACATCTGATCGCATTTCTTCACGGCATTAACACAATGTTTCAATTTCCAGCACATTTGCGAGAGCTTACATATGTTCCAGTCGCCGCATCGTTTACCCGAAAACGTTGGTCACCACCACTTGCATTTCGCTTTATCGTGCCATCAGGGAGATTCGAGGACGCCACGGGCACACACGCACACACACACACTCATACACCATAATTGGGTGATTCCATTTCGGTCCACTTCGGGTTCCCTAAAACTACCTAAACTACCAACAACAAGTGTTTCCACTCGTAATGAACTTACGACGATGACATTGTCATCTTCCCTCGCGTCCCTAGAAAAGCGTCATAACTGACCAACGTTTTATTTTTCCATAATTTGTCCGCTTTCTTTCGGGTGTGAAGTGCAGCAGCGGCAGACAGGCGACAATGCTTTCGCCAAAGAAATGAACACCGAGCAGACGGCTTCGCCCTAGCTCGGGATGAGCCCCACGGGTCCCTGGGCTTCCACCGAAACTCGAGTTCATTAGATGTCCATAAAGAATAATCGAAAATGGACAGCAGCTTGCGGTGGCTGCTCGCTCACACATGAGTTGTGGTGGATGGACAGCATGAAAAAAGAAAAGGAAAAATCGCATCTTTGCAAACGCATCACGGCGTCGCAGCAACAGCAGCGTCATGTTTTCATCATCTCATGCACGACAGACGACAGACGGTCCGAGGGATTTCCCTCGGGGTAGTTTCCGTTGCAAGCACCGAGCGCACACACATATGGCGAGAGCGTTTTTTTTTTTGCCACGCGAGGAAGTGCTAACGGAAGTGTGATAATGATATTTCTTTTCATTAGGGATAGGGATTTCTGTGGAACTCGTGCAGCAACGGCGAGCGATATTTCATCAACATTGAAGAGAGAGAAAGAGCGTGCACATGAGTATGTTAATTTACTTTATTTGAATACTCGCCCATAAATTCAATTCTCAGCAGCGAATCTGTTCCGTGCGGAAAGCAAACATTCACAAACCATTCCCGGCTGCTCATTACAGCGTGGACGTACGTGAAAAGAGCATCCCGTACGACAGTTTCCTGTAACGACACTTCACCGGAAGGAAGCATTCCACTGACACACTCACAATCCGGGAGTGCAGTATTATTTCCTCCGTAGAGAATATCTTTCAATGAACCGTAAAATAAGGTCACTTCCGGATGCAACACGGCACATCACAGCCACACGCACGCACACACACCCTCGAGCGTGAATGCATTTGCTCGCATGCTCGCGGGGGCCATAAGCCTCACGATGGAGTTGCTTTTTTACATGAAACACAAATAGCACGGAAAAAACGTGTTGCCGGTGAGCATTAATATGCATGATAGATAATATGTGAGGTGTGTGCGTTCCATTCTTTTGCTCCGTTTTTTTTTGTAAGCCACTCTTTTAATCTGGTTTACACACGCACACACACACACACACACACATGATACATACGAGGAGGGGAAAAATCAATTCCGTTCCGGTTTTTCCATAGTACGCGCGGGTGCACGCGATGGAAATTGTGTAATTTCGTATTGATGAAGTTGTCCGTGCACGGTTTGGGTCCACCCAGGCCAAACCGGGCGTACCGACCGATGGGTGGAGGGAGAGCACTAATTACGGTGACCTTTGGTCAACTGTCGCCATCGGTGGCTACGCGCGCGTGTGTGACATGTTCCGCCGGGCAGACTTATTTTAATTGCGGTGATTGTGTTCATGTGAAAATCAAGTGATCAACTTGTAGTTACCTGCGTGAAGTAGGCGTTGGATTTTCGTTGCAATGATGTTTAACTAGAATTGCTATGTGTACTTTAAAATGCAAGATGAACGTTTTCCTTTCCATTCGGAAATTCGTGATGTGTCATGTTCGAAAAATTAAAATACAAATAATTAGTTTATAAGATAGTGACATTATATTTTAAAAAAAGATATTGCGCTCTGGTCTTTTTTTGTGAGAAAAAAAGCCTGAATATAGGCAAATGGATTAATAACGTAAAGAAAGGTTTTGAAGACCACGATTTCAGAAGACTAAATTAAAATAAGAATTAGAATTAAAACATAAAACATCACTGCTTGAGCCGTACTCAATCAGGGTAGCCATCTATTCCAGTTAATAAGCTATTGAGGTTCCAAAAGATTTTTTTTTATAGTGAAAGCATACAAAATTGTATTAAAAAATTAAACAATTACTACTCATTCTCCAACTTAACCTTTAATCCCTTTAAATATTCTGCACTGTCAAGCCGAAACCCCATTTTCTCAAGGGTCTTATAACCTACGCCACTGCTACTGTACCCGAAACCACCCACCCGTCCACCGTGTTCAACGAACCCGTGCATTGTATAAACTTTCCATTTCAACGGATCGCCTGAACCATGGGCATTCCGGTGGCAGATAACTACTCAGCAACAATGAAACTCCTACAAGCGTGAGGCATGCTCTAATCTATTGTCATACATCAAGCAATGGTAAGTGACAAACAATCTACTCACCCGACGCGTGTGCCAGCTGGAAGCAACATCTGCGAAGCGTATCGATAATAAAGTTAATTAATCATACTAAAAGCATTCCACCTTTTTTTTTTTTTTGCACCATTCCTGCCCGCAAAGAGCCCAGCCATCGTGCTACCGGTCTGAGGTAGGTGAAAGTGGTTTCAGGAGCGGTTATTTTTTTGGTTCAAATTGTTACCAGCACTCGCACCTTCTCGGAAAGTAAGGAACAGTTGGTGTAAGAGGGTGCCGTAAGGCAGTCAGAATAGAGAGTCGAAAGTGGCTGTGCGTTAGTGATATATGGTTTGCGCTTCGCCAGCATACGAAGTGATTTTCCCATGTCATTCCGTTGATGGAAAAATGCTCACGTGTACAGCGAAAGCGGGCGGTACAAACGGAACCTAGTGAAAGTAAAGGAAAGTTGTTTTTTTTTTTGGCCAGTTCGTGCATGAGGGACACGATATTTCTGGAAATCTTCCTCAATAGTGTAAGTAAGTGTATTGTTGTTTTATTTTTAATTATCAAACACTTACTATAAACATATAAGCAAACGCCAATCGGATGTGTTTAACGACGAGTAATCTCTTTCCATAACCCACACAAAAACTCACCTCGACGTTGACAAGCGCTAGAGTTTACCCAAACTAACCAAAATCCTCAAAAACTAGTTGCTTTCCCACTTTGTGCTCTTCCAAAACCACCAGTTAACCAGCCAGTGGTTGTAATTATGTTCGATCGGTTGAAAATTTTCCTCATTTACACCTATCCCTTTTACCCGAAGCAGCAACAGCAGCCAGACACTGCAAATGGGGAAGAGCAAAATTTATCTACGAAATAATTTGATTTAAAAGTTGGCACATTTTTCAACACGTTCGCTCGGGACAGCACGGCTTTTACGGGGCACATTACTCCCTATGTGGAGGAGAGAGTAATCGTTGTTTAGAAGTGAATTAGACTTTGGAGAAGGATGATGGGAGATGAGAATCTCATCTGGTGGTGTTGAATTTTGGGGATGAAGCAAACGCCTGCGTGCGTGCGATAAAATATAGGTTTTCGGTGTAATAGCTCGGCGAATAAGCTTTTGAAACGCTTGACGAGTGACTTGCAGTGGAGAAGTGGTTTCACATATGATTAACTGGAAAAGAAATGGAAGAAGCATCTCTTCAGTTTTATGGCAATACATTCAAATTAAAATTATACTTTTGTTGATATGATATTAAACTACTAAAATCAAAACA
>JXWZ01006731.1:0-21792 GCA_000956215.1 Anopheles farauti No. 4 | reverse complement strand
TTGCGTACGACGAGGCACGATAAGGCTCCTGTCAAAGCAACGAAGCAACGAGCAGTATATGTGCCAGTCGATGGCCTAATGCGTGGTACGGTACGGTACGATGAAATCTCGTGCCAGCTGTCCCGAGCCCATTTATCAGGCGAACGACCCCTTGCGGGGCGTACTCCAGCTCATTCATAAACTAATCTACTTTTATGTGTTTTTGTGTGTTTTTTACCCTCTGTTTGTTCATCGTTCGCAGGCTCTTACTTCTGCTACGATAATCCCGGCGCACTTCAGGACACGTTTAAATCGGATCTCGATCTTACCACCACCCAGTTCGTGATGCTTTACTCGATCTATTCGTGGCCCAATGTTATTCTATGCTTCATCGGTGGCTTCCTCATGGATCGCGTTTTCGGCATTCGACTTGGAACGATTATCTACATGTTCATTCTGCTGATCGGTCAGCTGATCTTCGCGATGGGCGCTACAATCAATCTGTTTTGGTTGATGATCGTGGGGCGTTTTATGTTTGGGTACGGCGGTACCGGTCTCAGCCTACACAGCCTTGATCCGCAGTTTAACAATCGTTTTTTTCTTTCTTTCTTTCTTTCGGTGGGATTACAGCATCGGGGCAGAATCATTGGCGGTGGCGCAGAACAGTTACGCGGTGCTGTGGTTCAAGGGCAAGGAATTGAACATGGTGTTTGGCTTGCAGCTATCGTTTGCCCGTGTCGGCAGCACGGTCAATTTCCTCGTAATGGTACCGATCTACAAGTACGTCAAGAGCCTCGGCTACCAGGGCCACATGTGTACCGGAGTGGTGCTGCTGCTTGCCACGCTGACCTGCGTGATGTCGATGATTTGTGCGCTGATTCTTGGCTGGATGGATCGTCGGGCGGCGCGCATCCTGAAGCGTAATGATTCGGCTCCGGGCGGTGAGGTTGCCAAACTGTCCGATGTGCGTACGTTCAAGGTGTCGTTCTGGATGGTGACGGTGATCTGTGTGGCTTACTATGTCGCGATCTTTCCCTTCATTGCGCTGGGCAAGGTGTTCTTTATGCGCAAGTTTGATTTTTCCTCCGAAGATGCGAACACGGTTAACTCGATCGTGTACATTATTGCTGCCGTGGCCAGTCCGCTTTTCGGATTAATCGTCGATCGTAGCGGGCGTAATGTGCTGTGGGTGTTTCTGTCGGTGTTGGTCACGATTGTTGCCCATGGAATGCTTGCCTTTAGCTATCTGAACCCGTACATCGGTATGATCACGATGGGATTGGCCTACTCCATGCTTGCCTCCAGTCTGTGGCCCCTTGTGGCGCTGATTGTGCCAGAATATCAACTCGGAACAGCGTACGGAATGTAAGAAGCGTCAAACGTACTGGAAATTTGGAATCGTGTAATGAACTACCTATTTCTTTTCATGCAGCTGCCAATCCGTGCAAAACCTTGGCCTGGCGGTGATCTCGATGATTTCGGGCATGATCGTCGATAAGGGTGGATACTTTATGCTGGAAATGTTCTTCATTGGATGGTTAATTGGTAGGTTGAAAGCAACACGGCCCATTGGTGCGAAAAAATTAAACACATTTTTTTTACAGTTTCTCTACTGGCAACGATCGTGATCTGGATGTACGATGCTAGCAACGATGGCATTCTGAACATGAGTCCCGCTGCGCGTTCTCAGTACGCCTATAAAACGTAAGATGTGCAAGGAACTGGACAAGGGAATCGTTACTTACGTGACATATTCTTTCTACCAACAGGGTGCAACGTATGTCTGGTGAACCAGGCATGTCGAGCGATAACACGGACAGCCAGAACGAGCGTGACAATCGCAATAACGACCCGGAAGCGATACGAAACCGGTACGTGAACCGTGTGCTGGACGGTACGCCAACCCAAAGTGATACGGAACCGATGATCGACTAAGATCCGGAAGGAAATCTTCCTTGAGACGACAATTTCCCGCTCCAATCGCAGCGAGGTGCATTCCGGTTTTGATGATGGAGGCTGTGTGTTTGCGTGTATGTGCGTATATATGTCTGTCTGCATGTTTATTCATCAATGTCTATAAGGCTATTCTTATTATTTTAGATGTATTTTACGATGGTTATTTTAGTAATACTGATGTGAGTGTGTGAAAGAGAAAGAGACATTAAAGTAAAGCGAAGCGAGGGGTAGGAAAAGCTAATAGGAAGAAAGAGCAGCAAAACTATATGGTGAGTAGACACAGGAATTAGTCAAACAGGGGTAAAAGGTTAGTCATTCAAAAGTATTAACCAGCAAGAGGAGGTTGCAAGTGATTGAGCACCTCTACTTGAACCATGATACTTGTCCCGCCGTTTGGCGTTTAACTATGTTTCCGATTTGTTAGTGCGTTTAACATCCCACGAATAGTGCCAACGATGCCAAACAGAGAAAAAAGAGTAGTAGAGCAACAAATTTCGTACAGTTCTGCATTTCGTTTGTTAATGTTATACAATTGTCGGGAAACCCACGAACCTGTGAGCACAATGGGTAAGGGCACAGAAGAATATTGTTGCAAAACACGTTAGTTTAGTGGATTGCATCGGAGCGATGCTTATTTTACACAAAGAAAATACACACATATCTCACCTGGGTTATTCTGGGAGAACCTGTGAACTTCTTGTGAACGGAGAAGTGAAAGCAAGCAAGCAAAACATGTTCGAATATACACTAATATATGCTAATATATAGAATACGTGGATGTTGATTATGCAATTGGAATATTTGTATTGTTTAAATATTTTCCACAAAGTGGCAAAGATGACTCTTTTCAGAATGTTCTACGGTAGAACTATTTTGACCACATTCCACTCACTATCCTTCTCACTATCCCATTCTCACTTCTCACATTCGCTCTCACTCAAACAGTGGTAAGGCGTGGAGTAATGGATTGGTCAAAAATTATGTTTGATTAAAAAATCTCTGTTACTAGCAATTTTTTATTCTTTCCATTCGTATGCCTGTTACAAGTTTAATGTTTGCACGACTTGTCCCGACTTGATACCGCTTGTCTTTTGCCATAAAAGCCGAGGGTGCCTGTAGAATGTTTCCTCCCTGGTGTGCGGACAATGTTGAGGTAGGCCGTTATTTTCCGCGTGAGAGAAATGACTTTCTCCAATGCGAAGTGACTTTAATGGAACTAAGGCCACCTCCCCCCCTCCGCCACTGCCTCCCCCACCGTAATGAACGTCAGGCAGTGCCGTTAGCATAATTTACATCGCGCACTCACCCGAAAGCGCCCAAACGACCGGGCGTCAACTTCATTCAGAAACCTCATGAAATGTTATGATCGACATTTGGCATCCACTATATCGAGCGCGGGCTACCGGGAGCGAAAGGGAATGCGCTTTTCTCCTTTCATTCATCAAACCGAATATTTTCATTGCGTACCGCTCGTCGCTTGCTGCGATGTCGTAGAGCGATGGAGAACGATGCACCTAAACGCACATGGAGAGTGTCACCAAGCCATCGCCCTAAAAATAGCGTCCTCCACGCGGCGTGCGAAAAGCGTGGAAAGCGGCCTGAGTCGCACTTTGTTAGAACCTTGCGCCCGTTGTTTCCATCAAAGGAACTTCCTTGTGGGGGGAAAACCGTGTGCCATGACTCTTGCGTTGCGCTGGTCGATGCGCGAAAAATGAATTCTATTATTAATCATTTCTTTTGCGCGAAACTATGCGGTTCCCTCCCGTACCCTCCCTTCGGGGTGTGGAGTGGCGTGGCGTGCAGTATCCCATCGCTGGCCCTCCGACCAACCGTCCATCCGGCAGAAAGGGTTTGATTCATTCAATCAGGAGCAACAGCTGAACCCGAGTGACGAAAGTCACCAGCGAAAGGATGCCGTTTGAAATCTATTTTTAATCGAATTAGAAACATTTATTTGACGTGTATACGTGTTTGATCGTCGTCGCCGTCGTCCGTTCGTCCCGGATGCGAGATTGGAACAGCCCGTTTTGGATCCCGTGGCTAGCCGAACGCTGCTGGTGCTGGTGACGACTTTTGACAATATATTAATCACTTCCTGCACCACGATCACACGAGAACTATTCGGACGATCTGGACGGTGAATCTTTCCCACGTAAAAGGAGATTGATTTTTTTTCGCCGAATGCCCGGATGAGTGTCTGGCAAACTCACCAATATTGAAGGATTTAAAGATGAAGGCTTACGAAGGTGTTACGAATCCTTTTCTTCTCCTTCTATGCACTTCCAAAAGGCGCGATTTAATCATCTCCTCTCGCGACTAAAACGGGGAGCTCGATAAGAGCGCAATGTTAGCATATTGGAATTTTTGTATGTGTGCCTGTTTTTTTTGTCGCCCGTGCATTAGCAGGGGTTTTTTTTGTTACTTCCTTTGCAAACCGCCTGGGGTGGGGATGCAAAAGAGAAAAAAACTGATTTCCCTTGAAAGACGTTAATATTGCATGATGGCAGAAAGGATAAGCAATCTGCTTTCGCAAAGCAAGCGTGTGCATGTGAGTGCATCCATTACTTGCAGCTTACCAGAAAATCAAAATTTTCTTCCTATCTGTGAAGGCCATGAATAAAATAATAATAGCAGCGCTTTACTTTGTGCTTCTCTTCTCCGGAGAAACAGAAAGTGTTCAATTGCACGTGGGCGCACATATTGCCGGGTGATAAATGTTTTCTTCCTGCCCCTTCACTAAATCGCCCTATCGCCCGCACGGTACATGGTTGAGTGGAACGATTCAATAAATTTCATTATGTTCGAGGTTGGGAAAAGCTCGCTTCTCTCGCACAAATTCATCTACAATGGTGGTACCACTGCCTCGCCCCCTCTCCCGCCCGGTCTGAGTGCGTGTGTGTGTTAGTTGGATGCATCCATCCACCGAAAAGAAAATCACCCAACGCTAGCTTTCCTATTTACGTGGAAACGGTGGTTCTGGTTCTGGGGCACACTGGGAAAACTTTCTTCCCACGAGAGATGCACCATACCGGGCTGCTTCACACCCCCCACCTCACCTCCGCGCGCTACGCTAACGACACACAATTGTGTGTACCGAGTATAAAAGCGAAAGAACAACCAACCACGCCCCAAAACATCTACATGCTCATGTAGCGCGTGAGTAGTGCCGGGAAAGGTGGCGGAAAATGGCAGGGATGGCCCCCTCTCTTCCTCTCGAGAAGATGCCCAATCCGTATGTGCGAGTGAGAGAGACAGAGAGATAGAACGAGAGTGCACGCGGGAGGGAAAATCAATAACATTTACTCCCCGGCAACAGCAGCAGCAGCTAAGGACTTGCCCGGCGGCAAGGGAATGACAGGAGTTTCGCGCTGGCAACACTGCTGCCAACAGAGCCAACTACGATGCACTCATCCAAGGATGGTGCAAGGGATGTGAGATGAGACAACATTGTCTAAACAACGCCACACACGGGGAAGGGGAGAACTCCTGGTGGTGTGCAACAGGCACGCGCGCTCGCATTCGTGTATGTGTGTGTGTGTGTGTGTGTGTGCCGTTGGCCGGTTCCTGGAGCCGCTTGGACAATCCTCGCTTCGAGGCGGGAGAAAGATGGCGGCGGTGCGGGGCAGGACTCCGGTTGATTATCGTGGCATTCATGCTTTTGCCAGGCAGCTCGCTCTCGCTCGCAGTACAACCAGAACACACAACACAAAAGCACCGCGCTGAACGCTGAATAAAAGGGAATTATTGATTTTATGTTTCCAACGACCGCCACCAGCACCGTGCGCCTGCTCGTCTGCTCACTCCACGCGCACAACCGGCCTGCTCTCGCTCGCGGTTTGGTTCGATTCGCCGCTGAAAGTCCTAGACTCCCTTTTCCTAGGGCTTCGAATTCGGTCTCGGTGTTTTGTGTGCACATTCAGCTCCTGCAACCAGGGGAGGGAGGGAGGGGAGGGAGGGAACGGGTGCAGCGGGCAGAAGTGGGTGCGGAACCACGTTCGGAGCGACCGTGGTCCGGATGAAAAACGATGCTGTAGAGCTGCTTGATGGGATGATGTTGGCCTTCACCCACCACCCGCCAGCATAGGTACGGGATGGGATGATGTTTGGCGAGGATAAAAGGTTGGGAAAACTTAGCAGCAACGGCGAAGCAGGCCACGGGAGCGGATTGGTCGGGTTGGGGTACCAACCCCGGCGGGTCCCTTGTATACACATTGAATTGTAATGAAAATAAACGCTCCGATGTTATTTCTCTTTCTCCTCGTTTTGGTGTTGGCCAGGATCTGGGAACGACTACGATCCGGACTGCCGGGGACGACTCGGAATGTTCGGTGTCCTTCGTGTGCACACACCACCGTGCGATGGGAAACGCAGGGTATTTATGGTACAGCGATGCTGTTGTGTGCACAAAACCCCCAAACCGGACGCGACCCAACCTGCTGCTGCGACGAACAAACGAATCGTTGCGCGCCGCAGTTTTCCCAGAGAAAGGAGCAGATTGTGTGCTGCGTTATCCTCGCTCGTTGGTCTGTGTGTGTATGTGTGTGTGTGTACTTCTCTGTATGTATTCGGCAGCGGTACCAGCAGGAGAAACGGCATCCTGGCATCCTGGATGCGAGAACGAGATCATTCACGACGGGAAAAATAAGAATGGGAGAAAACACGCTAGTACACAAAGCCATCCTAGTAGACGATGCTTGCTGCCATTAGCCCAGCACAAGCAGGCACACACACACACACATATACATGCACACTAGTGCAAGCAATGGAGACGGGACGGAATGGTCCCTCTGGCTCTCTACAATGCAACCATCTCCAGCGTTTCTCCCTTGCTCCTGTTCGCTTTGTTCGTGTGCGATGTTGTGTTTTTTTTTCGGTGGGCAGAAGAGCAGGAGTAATGCAGGAGGAATCTGCACAAAGCACTGACAGCTTTTGAATGCATTCGTTCCCTTGAATCCTCTCGCCCCATCCTCCGGACCGAGATGGCTGCAGCTATTTGTTTGGCACGAGTTTGCCAGCGGAAAGATAATGAACATTTTCCATTGGAAAAAGCTTTCGCTGGCGTGCCGTGGAACAAAAGCCGGTGCCGTCGGTTTCGATTGCTTGCTTCCGGGAATGGTATGCTGCGTTCGGTTTTGGGGGGTGGAAAGTTTCTGGTGAATTCGTAATCGAGAACATATTGTTCGGAATGCGTTTTCGCCGGTGGACGTGGGCACGATAATTGAAAGCATGTGTCCAAGTGGTGTGAGCATTTGTCATCAAATGTGGTAAAAAAATTCCAAAGAAAAAATACAAAATAAATTAAAATGAATAAAGTTAGATTCGAATCTCCCGAATGACTCTCTAAAATTGGAAATTATCTGGATAGTTTCTGAAATGCTTAGTTTTATAACAATTTCATCTTCAATCATCGAAACTGTTATCGAAAATGGTATGAAGATAGAAAAGATGTAAAACAAGCTTTAGTTACACCACCCGTCCACAGATGGCGCTACTGGATCGAAATGTGAAAGGTAAAGAAAATATCGCAATTTTATTTTTGGTCGGGAATTTTAGCATCGCAAGGTTGTTATATGTGTTTTCTTGCAACTCTGTTTTTTCTTCTTCTGTCCAGCAAAATGATAGCAATCGAACGGAAGCGATTCTTTTCAGTCAGTAGTCAGTGTGTTGATGTACCGGAGCGAATTCGTTCCAATCGAACTGACCCTGAAGTGGTAAAAACTATCTCCTTTACTGGCCGGTGGTTGTTACGTTGACGATTAACGATCCACATTGGCATTGTAATCGGTTGCAACAATGTGTTGGCCAGCTGTTTACTAACAATCAGCTCACGAGCCGGGTTAAACAGCGACACATCACCGTGCCACCTTATCACGCGCTCGCTGCAATCACGACCCTCGTTGGGCACGGTAGCTCCGTGGGAAGGTAAATGGGTGGGGTGATATAGCACACTTTTAAAACAATATCGTTGTTGCTAAACAATCGCCGCTGCCGGATAGAAGGAGTGCAAAGAGCAGCGAAAGAACGATGCTGATGGAGTCGCCCATCCCTGGGTAGTCGGTTACCAACAGCTTCCGCATGGGAGGGAATGCAATTTCGATTGAACGCACCGGTAAGCATGTACCTGAAGTCCGAGCTAAAGCGTACGGCACAAGTAGTAGATGCGTTTGCAACCTCTACTCTCGCCTTAAGGGCCTGTTAAAGCTGAAGAGGGCATTAAGCTCACTCAGGCTCACGACCGGGCATTGCTCCATTTCTCTCCATCGCTTCATGTCGATAGTTTTGCGTAGGTAATTGATTTAAATGGGTTAGAAGCTTTCACATCATCGTGAGCATTAGATTCAGCGATGCGAGAAGTGCTTTCCATGCTGTCGATTAATTAGACGCGATAAACGGTCGGCTGCTGATAAACTGCACTTGTGCGCAAGCATTAGTCAAACATCGAACCGTCCTGTCCTGTTACCGCACCGTTCGATTGTGTGTGCGTGTGCGTGCGTGTCGGTGTATGGTTGTGCTCCGAATCGCAGTGCCCGAACAGGAAATTAGGAACAGGTGTGGACGCGGTGCGCCCCGATGGGTATAAATATATATAAATTTAGATTCGCGTTCCAATTAAAAATATCACATTAAATCCTTCCACCCCACGCGCCTCCATGATGCAGCCCCTGTTTCCCGCCGGTTGCTCTGCATCCGTTTCAAGCAAATCGTCCCATTGCGTCATTTCGAGGGAGCGATAGCTGGACTGGGCCGTACCGCACCGCACCGCACCGTACCGTGGCGAGTTTGGGATGAAATAACATGCGGGGCGGTGCACTTTCACACGCAGACAATCGCGGGTTTTTAGAGGAGGAAAAATTTCGGTTTCGTCGCACCACCGCGGCAGCCAGCGGTATCGAAGTCAGGGCGAAATGTGACACGGCTGTACTGTACGACATGGTTTTGCGCCCATCCGAATGGAGCAGATGAATGAATCTGCCAGCGAGTCTGGTCCGGTTCGGGGATGGTCGCATGGATGACATATTTAGAAGGATGGGTAGATGAGATGAGATGAAGAACTGCACTGCACTCCCGGCGATGGTCGCATGTGCGGCGTGTTACACTTTACACTAAGCCACTCGAACCGTCACGTGTCGGTTGGTTGGAGAGAGATTGGGGATTAGATGGAAAAAGTATCGTTCTCGTCCCCCGGTAACCAGCTGCTTGGAGGAATGGTTTTACAATACCGAGAAATTCTCTACAAGAACACGTTGAGTCATTGGAGTCTCCTGGAAGATGCAGATATTATAAAAAGAAAGCCTTTAAAGACGTTAGTCGGACTTTCTTTTGTTTCGTTTTTTGAATGTATTGCTCGATTTTTGGATACTCAACCAAGGGCAGCGAAAATAGCAGCTGAAAATGAACTCTTAAAGGCTTCGCATAAGCAAAGGCAAAGTAAGCCCCTTCGAGTAAGCTTGTTTGAAAATAAATTAAATACACTCTGTGAGCAATTTTCCCTGGGTGGATTAGGCTCCAAAGAACCGTACAAAAGGCGGAAAGTGTCGGCTAGTGTATGAACGGTATGTTGGGGTTTGAAAAATTAGACGATCTGTACATCAAAACATTACATGTGCACTTTCCCAGCACGCACTCGCACTCGCAGCATTTTCCATTTTCGTCACGCTTTCGTGTGTGCGTGCGTGCGTGCGTGCGTGTGTGCTGGTTGCGTCCCGATGCGCGTAGGTAATTAAATGACATTTCCGGTTCAAGCGGACTGTGAATTATGAATGGCGAAACGGCGATCGTCCAACGCGGTGTGGACGTGCACGATGCGCGAATCACGGTGGAGATCTGATCGGATGGTGGAAAACGGCCGGGCGTCGTTTCGTCGAGGATCATCGTGCATTTTGTCTTCCGTGATTTCCCGTCGACGGTTGTCCTCTTTCAACGACGGCGTTGCATGGTGCGACGGCGACGGCGGGTGTGGAACATGTGGACGCGACTTCCTGGACGCAATTATTAGCTGGCTCTGGCACCCTTTCCCCCCTTCATACACACATACACACACACATGGCTCGCGGAAGGCCATTCACACTGCACTAAATTGCGACCGGTGCAGTTCGGATAATTAAAGCGTTTAGATATCATGCGGGTGTGTTCGTTGCGATTAATCAAATTATTTCCTATTTTGAATTGCTGATTTTTATCTTGGAGTTATGTTTTGGATATTCTTTTAATCTTGCTACAAAACAAAATGAACGAACCGATTTTCTCTGTGCTCTGTGCTGCTCGTCACAAAAAACGGGCCTCTCTTGTTTTGATCTCGTTGCAAAAGGAAAATCTCTTTGATTGTCACAAAGGCTTCACCGTCACGAGTGAATGATTTTCTGAGGACATGTTTCCCTTCGCCCGCTTAGACGAACAGCGGGACAGGGACCGGTGGCAGCTCGCTCCGACTGTCAGCACAGAAACAAACCGATGAGATTATTTATAATTCCCCCTTGCCACAACCCGCGCGCCCGCGGCACACCCTTCGTTTTTCACCATCTGCCTTTCCATCTCTGCTCAACACCGAATGCCGGAATCGGAACGGTGACGAAAGCAAAAGCAAGGTTTTCTTCGCATCGGCTGCCCGGCATTTTCTAATTAATTGTATCCTTTTGCGGCACCGGTGGGCAAAGGATCCGGCCACCGTCGACGCCACCACCCTCGCCACACGCAAAACGGTTACACAAAAGAAGAACAAACATCAAATAAAAGAAAATTCATGCATGCGAAAAACTTCCTGTCTGCGTGTCGAGTGGGTGTGGACGAGGGGAGTAGGCGAGGTGCGGTGCTCCCATCCGCCCATCCTCTCCGAGACAACCCATCCCCTTCCGAAGAAAGCAACGCACGTTCCGACTCCAAGCGGATCAACCGAGATGCAGGGTGCACACATCGCAGCAACCCATGTTTTGTAGTGTATGAGAAAAACAAACACAACCCCACACACACGCGTACCCGTCTACAATACCGTTTCCTTTGAAGCTCGTCGAAGGTTTTTCGTGGGTCGCGGCGGGGCTGCCGTGGCGGAGCTCTAGAATTGTTTCCCTCGGCGGCAGGTTCTGCACCGGAAAAGCTTATTTCGTTCGTTTGTTGCTTATGTACAGGATACATACCGACGGAAGAAAACATGCCGCGTGATGAGTTGGTGTGCGAGAGAATGCTAGAGTGCGTGAGAGGGAGAAAGAATAAGAGGGAGAGAGAGGAAGACGAGACAGAGAACGAGAGAGAAAGCGAGAAAGAAAGATAGAGGGTAAAATCAACAATACACAAAGCTCGCTTCGGTTGCACTTGGAGTTGTCGTCGTCTCGGTACATCTTCGGGACATCAGGACAACACATCCGGGACGCTATAGCGTCAGTGAACACATACACACACACACACATTTCCACACGCTCTCGAGCGCTCTCCGGTGGCATTTTCCTGCTTTCCTCGAGATTCGTCGGTACGAGAGCTAGAGTCACGGCTATGCTGCGATACCGCTACGAGCCCCTCGAAGGAGATTCAGACCGGTTCGGTTGTCAGGCAGGCACATGCTCGGGTTTTTGTCATGGTGATGGTTGGCGCGCACACGTCCCAACAAAGCGAGCTTTTGTGGCAACGGGGGCGGTAAGGGCGAGTGTGCCGGTACCGGGGCAGGGGGTTTTTCCACCGTTTCCAAACGACACGTTTCGATGTGTGTGCGAGGGGGGTGGGGGTTTTTGCATTGCGAGGATAATAATGAGAACAAAAACAGCAAGCCCAAACGGACACGGAGCTGCCAATGGAGACAGAGAGAACTAGAGAACCCAGTTGGCCACGGTGAAAGCTCTTGTTTGCCACAGGGGAAAAGGACGCACGGAGGGGTGCGGGGGGGCTAATGTACGGAAAGAGGAGATTACGAGTAAGAACGGAGAAAGAAGCAGGGATGAGCAGAATGATGAGCTCCGGAGCCGGGAGAAGGAGTTTTCTGGATGTATGAGCATAAGGTATTTGTACAGATGAATTATTTATCAACGATTTTTATTTGTTTTGGGGTTGTATTTGTGTTTAGGAACATCGGTCTCGAGCATCGGCTTCGGAGTAGGATGCTCGCGTGTGTGTGTGTGTGTGGGTACACGTGGGCATATATATATATATATATATATGTGTGTGTCTGTACATGTATGCTTAACGAAAGGGTTGGGTAGCCCGGGGGTAGGGGTCACTGGATGGGATATACTAGAACAACTACACAGCGCACAAAACTCCTTCGTCGCTTTCACCGCCCGGCATGCAACGGGGGGTCGGAATATGAGATTAATAAAGTAGAAAGGATTCTGGCCAGCAAACGGGGTCGTCCGGAAGGAAGGTGCTGGGGGTTTGGGTGGGTTGTATTAGTTTATGTGTGCCGCTTGCTGGTGTGCTTCGCCCGAGAAAGTTCTCTAGGGCCAAAAACCAACAATATTATTGCGAGCACCGGCGCGGGCTCCTTTTTCGCTTTTTACTTTGACCGACGAAGAAGGGATTCATTAAGATAATTACTACTGCTGCCGCTGCTGCTGCTGCTGTTGCCGGTTCCGATTTGAGTGCAAAGGGAAGTAGATAGTGGAAGCGCAAACGGGGGTGGCCACTTAGGTTTCCCAATTTCCGATAATCCGGCGCACCGAAGCGTACCGGAGTTATCGATGGACAGCGTTGGGGATTTTTTTTTTGTGTGTTGAGAAAGGTATTCTGGACGCTTGGAAAAGCACCTCCACCAATTAGGGTTTTGTTTTTTTTTTGACATTCAGGTCTATTTCTAGAGGAGAACTCTTCAGGTGTAAGTTCAAGAACTTGCAGGATTGATTGTTTCCGGTTTGATGTTGTTTTTCGGTGCAAGAAGTTCTATCCTCCGCACTTGCTTCTCCTCGCCGGCATCGATCGACAGTTGCCTACGTAAGGCGTCGATTATTGTATCCTGTTTTTATTTCAACCTGTTGTGAACCACGCATGGGACTAATAAATGACCCATTGGACGCTGGCCAAGTGTTGAGCGAACGATAAGGTCGAGTGCTGTGTGCTGTGTGGCGAACGTTGGCGAACTACCAGGTGCATCTGCCAATAGTAGTAGCAGCAGTAGTAGTGGTTGTTGCATTGAGCTCATCTATCGTCACAATGCTGCCAAACGGGGATCATTGGTGGCGGGAACTAATGGGGATCGGGTTCGGATTGACGTTTTCCTGTCATCCCACTGTTCGCGTTGTGTCGGATTGTGTTTCCGATACCTCATAAACAGTGCAAGGACATCTTACCAACAAACAAAAAAAAAAGAAAAAGAAAAAAAATCCGTGATGGTTTGTTTATTGCGCTTTGACGAGGTAATTATGACAACGAATAATAATTCAAACGCTCATTATATGCATGTCACGGTGAAACATCGACGAAGAAAGCCATGAGAAAAAAGGACACACACACATACATGCACACATGGACGCAAGGGCGATGCGAATGAAATGTGTTGCTTCCATAAATCAGAGCAGGCGTCAGAGCGGTGTCGTCATGGGAGACGCCCGAAACCCGACTTGGTTTCGAACATCGGCGATGTGACGTTTCACCTTGGGTTTGTATTTATTGGCACAACAAATTAGAAAATTGATAGTTTTATTTCGACCCGTACGTGATTTCCGTGTGCGAATCCATTGAGGAGACCTTCGAACCGCTTGGCGAAGCGTCGCATAAAACAAATTGCGATCCACTCCACCACTCAGCAGCATCGTCTCGCGAACAGAATGTTCCTGTGAGCCATAAAATTAAAGTTAAGTATTCACAACGGCCATAACACACGACGCTGCGGCAAATCCAAAACGACAAAAGACACGCTCGTAAAAGCTGGTGATTTTATTCCGGAGCACTCATTAAATTGTCGGCAACCGTCGGCGACCGCCGGGGCGGAACGGAAGTGATAGAAAAATCATTGTCTTTCGTGTCGACGAGTTGCGGTGGCTGGATTTATCGTCGTTCCGATCGTCGAAAGAAAATCTTCTGGCTACACACTAGCGCTCCAACTCCGGAAGTCGCTTATAGAAAGTGTTTCCATTCGTTGTCGTCGTCTTCGTCGTCGTCGGATTTCAAAGGGCGATGGTTGCGAACGCGAACGGAACCTGTTTATGGCGGTGGGGTTTCGGTCGGTTTATGATTCTCCATTTGTGTGCGCGGGTCGTTCAGAACGAATTATGTTGTTCTTTTCTTCTACGTATGCGATCTACGCTTCTTTTTTTGTGTCATAATATTTTCCTCCCGTCCGGGGTGTTTTGTTTTCAGCAGCAGCAGCAGCAGCAGCAACAGCAGCATTCAGAAACGTTCGCTTTTCATTCGCCATTCTCCGTCTGCTTGTTTCGGTGCTTTGGAGAAGAAAGGCAGGACCCGGCGGTTCCATTCATTGGCGGAAAAATCTTGCGCGCACATAGAATAAAAGAAGGAGCAACAACAGAAGAAAAAACAACACACACACAGGGGTTATTGGGTGTTTTTTTGGGAAAGAAAAGGGAAGGGAAAGGGAGTGTTTCGCATGAATAGTCTGTTTTCTCAAAAGAAACAAAGCCGCTCCGCGTCCGGACAAGAAAAGCGTCGTTCTAGTCGGGGTTACCGAGGGCTGCGGGAGGGACGTGTAGAGAAAAGAAAAGCAGTTTCATTAGATGGTATCGCGTCATCGTCTTTTCAATGGAAAGCCTGGCAAGTGTGTGCGTTTGTGGGTGATTGAACAAGTGAGCGATGACTTGATGATGATGCTGATGCTGATGACGAAATCAGCGGCTTAAACGGTGGAAGTGGAAGTGGGATGGGAGACGGTCGTCGCAGGAGGACGCCACAAACACAAATGAGTCCGCCGAACACAATGTTTCTTTTGTTTAATAGTGGACGCCACCTATAAGCAGCTGCCATCATGCCATCATCAGCGTGATCGACAATCGCGTATGACCGTGATTACGACGATGTGTTTGTTGTTCATGTCGATTCGAATGTCGAACGCACGCGAGTGCTTATGAGCTCACCATCGCTCACGCCAGGAAAGGCATCGCCTTGTTTCAGTTGTCAAATACATCTCCGTAATATCATGCTTCAAAGTTATAGTAAGCAAATAGAATAAATAAACGATACATTTCGGTCGTGAATCATGCTGAAACGATGGCTTCCCCATGAAAACCCGACCCGTTCTCTAATTAAACAGTGCCGGTGCCGTTTCTGCAAGTCTTCCCATCTCACGGTGAAAGCAAAAAAAAAGGAAGTTCCTCGAAATGCATGCCACTAAATTACACGTAATCGCTCGGAAAAAGGGCATCAAACCGGCGTGCAAAACTGGTGCATCAAAGTTGAGGACGCTTCCCGGAGGCTCTGTCACTTTTATTTTTTTTTGTTGAACGCATTCGCGCTCTACATTGATGAAGCTGTGTGTGCGCAACTTTCCGCAACTTTTCTCCAGCACCTGATCACCTGATGCACCTGAAATGCAGTACTCCCTTTTCCTTTTTGGCGCCGTGTTTCTTGCCGGCAAATTCTTTCCTGCTGATGGCAGTTATGATAAAGCGCTTGCTAACGACTCGCTAGCGCATCCCACGCGTTTTCCCAGGTGTATGTGTGTGTGTGTGGATGGGGAAGTGGGAGAGGGGTGAGGTTTCTCAGTTTCGCTTGCACATTGATCCACGGCCACGGGCGTGTGGCCGACATCACATCAAACCGCAACCGTGACGCGGAAGTATTTATCGTAGCAGAACTAACTCCTTCTAATTATTTCTCCTACGGGTTAAAATATTTTAATTACGTGAATAATTTTTCTGTGTCCCGCCTGTGCCATTGCCGACAGTGCCGCACGTTGGCTGCAGTTTCCTCTCGTGAAGCGGCGATGCAAACCGACGAAAACCGCGAAGTGTCAGTCTGTCAGTCGTCGAGTTTGCCACCCCGAATCGGTGGCGGTATATTGCATCCGTGTCTGTGAAGATATTAAATTGTTCCAGTCTTCCGGTTCGGGAGTGGTTTACTTTCGAGTGGCATTTGTGTCAAACCGGCAAACGTTAGGGAAGGGACCAAGATCGGCAGGATCATTGTGTCGTTTTCGTTTGCAGGAAGAGTATTTAAATTCCAATTAGAATCCTACTAATGGGATGCGGTTCGTAAAGCGAATAATTATTGAGATTTATATAATTTCTTCTAGATATTAAAAAAAAACTTTTAAGTTTAAATTCGCTTTTTCTTAACTTTGTTCTTGACGTTTTGATGGCTATATAAAAATGTATTTAAAATCTAGGAGTCTATGCCTTTGTGGTTTAGTAGCGCCATCTATTGGAGGATGCAAAAGTTGAGCCTTTGTTTATCGAAAAAATATTTTACATTTTATTCACTTATTCTGTCATTTTTCTTCGAATTCACATTTGTGTTAGGATTAAGAATTGTACCGACAAAATGATTCTTATATCAATTTATTTTAAACTCGAACTAAAGACACAACTTACCGATGAACCTATCAGACCAGTGACCTCAGCATAAAATGTCTCAAGATAACGAGCTTTTGATAATTACACATGCGTGTCGGTGCAGGAATCTTCCAATTCCTAAATGAGCAATATTAAATCGATTACGTACGCCTCCGTGCAGCTGTTGCAAAACCGATTGTTATGCCATCCCCGGACCGGTTTTCCGCGGGATACGGGATACCTCAACTCGTCCTCAAAAGCGCTCGGCACCTTCTCAGCTGCCGTTGAGCATCTTCACGATTTCCATTAAACCAACGAACCGTTTGGCGTAGGCAGTTTCCGCTCACTAAATCATCGGTTCACGGGATGGCCATCACCTCCGGGCCCCGGCAACAGGGTACGCGCTACGCAAGCGAGCATAAACGCATAAACGCATCATTGAACGCGAAGTACCTCCAGGAAGCAACGCTACTCCGCCAACGAAATGGCCACATTCGCCAACGGACCGGACAGTGTGTGTGTGTGTATGCGTGTGTCCTCTCGCCTTACCCGCGTTGCTGTGCCCAATGTATGTGCCGGCAGCTCGTCAACGGTCCAGCCGGTCCATTCCGTTCGGGTGGAATGTTGATTTGGCTCGTTATAAAGTGCCAAACCGCCCGTCGTCGTCGTCGTGACAGTGAACGGTGAAGAAAAACGATCCGAAAAACGTTGCGTGTGCGGGAAAAACTGCTCCAGCGAAACGGATTAGCGGTGAAAACTCGGAAGCGAAGTGTCTTCAGTAGCGTTTAATAGCGGAAATAAATTTTAAACTCTTTCCCCCGAAAACAACAAGTAGTAGCAGCATGAAAAAAGTGTCACTGACGCCGTGTGTGCATGGGTGTGTGTTTAGAACGGCACTATTTTAAGCGACAATATTGAGTCCAAATGGGTTAAAGCAAAGGGAAAGGAAAACAACACAACACCGTCACACCGAGGGAGCAAGCAGGGAGGAAAAGCCCCCTGTCCAGAGCTAAATTTAATAATCATTTTTCGCCGAACGACGAAATAATGACATTCCACCTTCGGGACAGGTTTGAAAAATTGGTCGTATTTTAATACTTTATATCGCTTTCCTCACCGTACCGATGCGCCCCGTTTCCCCATACCCGGCATGCAACGATCCCCTTTCGAAGGCAACCCCCGATCCCGGATTGACGCAATCGGCCGGAGGTTGGAAAAATCCAAACAACAAGAGATCCACGATGCGCAAGATGGAGCAATCGGTCGGCGAATGGACGGGAAAAACAACAGAACTCGGCGCGGCCGATCCGCGGGCGCGCGCTGTCGCAAATCGACAGATGAATAATAGCCCCTGGAAGCAAATGGAAGTTCGCCGCGTCCCGCGGTTATCTTGTCCGAAACGAATCCGTGAGTGAGGCGAGTGAGTGGCTCACACTCTTAATAACTTTATGACATTTATGGCATCCTCGATTCACCGTCCATCCGTTCCTTCTGCTCCTTTTGCAACCCCCCTCCACCGGGGGCAACAAGGGGAAAACTCTTTTTTCACCACTTTTCTGCTGCTCCCGAGCAGCGATCTTTAATATCGTGTTTGTTGTTTTATTTCTGCTTTCCGCCTCCCTTCTTGTTGCTTCACCCGCGGGAGGCTACTGTTTGGCATCTTCGAACTTCCGCAGCTGCAAAGTGGTTGACGGACACGAACACGCGTTGTACGACGGCCGGCGTCGGTAGGAGGCGATAAAAAATTAATCTGTTCATTTGAAATTTATTCAATATTATTGCGATGGGCGCGTGAGGCACGTCCGACGAAGTGGAAGCTTGATCAGCTCCCTTCTCCACCCTCCCGTGTGGAAAAGTGTGCGTGTGTATGGTTCGGAATGGTTCGGAATGGTTCGGAATGGGGTGTAGGTGTGTGCTTGTTTGAAATTTTAACTCTTTCGTTTATTTCAGCACCCTGTGGCCATAAACATATTTCGTTATTAATGCATGTTTTCTCGCCGCACAATACGCTCGGAACGATGGAGCACGCGGATATTGTGTGCGTTGCGTCCGCCTGACGACAACATTTTTTCCATGGGTGTCTTTGATTGAAGAACCTAGCCGACCCCGGGGCATTTTTCGTTCCGTTGAAAAAAAGTTGTGTAGATTAAGATTGAATATAACAAATATTGTTTAGCCATTGTACTTTTTAGAAAAAAATCTACTGTTTATTAATTTTTTTTGTCGGTCAATTGAAAATTCTCGAACAAACTTACAACGCTTATGAATATCGATTTAGATTGAAACTGGTTATGTCATTAGTTTAGATACATTTTAATAATTCGCTATGAATACGAATTTAGTATTTATTGACTGAATTATTTTTTATTATAAATTTTAAAACCTTTCCCTCATTGCGAGCATGGATATTTCTTTGTTGAAGTTACACAACTATGAACAAGAAACAATCCTTCGCTGCTGCCCCGGTTTTTCCTAACACTCTCGTATCCAATAAGATCCAATAACAAAATTGAATAAAAAATGTCGGATGGACCGAAGGAGGGCAACTCGAAATCTTCGTTGGAACAAAAAAAAAACACCTCCACCTCAGCCTCCTTTGATTTATGCCAGTGAAATGCGCTGTGTTTATTAGACGTATCTTTCGAAATTACAAGCGAACAACATGGAACAATACCGTAGCGCTTGCAGTGGACACTTTTTTTTGTGTCTGTTCCGACAACGACTGTTCGTGCGTGTTTTCTTCCCGCTCCTGGTGGGAAGGTGGGAAAACATAAGCACGTCAGCTGCGCAGCGTCGGAGCGTATTGCTTGTTCCTGCGATGGTTTATGTTCGTATGTTGTTCGTTAACTGGCTCCCCTCTCTCTCTCCCTGTCTTCGCACCGCACTCGCTTTCCATTCCACGCGATGATGGAGTGCGTCTGGTAAACAGGTGAATTTAATTTACCAACTATTGGGAAGAGATTGGGTCCACGGCGACACCTACGCCGCGGGATGGGTTTTGTCCGTTTGTCGCCCTGCCTTAGCGAAAGGGTTTAAATGGCTTTTTATTTTCTTGCTTGGAAAACAAAATCCGAGTTGATGGCGAGGATTAGGTGAGGATGGATGAAGACGATTATGTTGTCACACACATCTGCTAATTCGCTTGGGCGGCGCGTCGGTGTATGGGTGGCTGCTGCTAGGTTATGTCGATCGAGTCCGATATGTCTTTTGCGATTTGTTTGAAGAATTCATGTCCACAGTTCGTGGTACTAAATATTATAGCCCTTTCAGACTATTAATATATAATGGGTTCAGCGGAGCAACACCCAAAACCCGGCAATAAAATCCATCGAACGCAACCGGCACGCAGCTCACTTCCTTCCGATTGTTTAGAGCGAATGGGATTGGATTGGATTTTCCACTTTCCAACAGCTCGTTCATTTTTCCGGTGCGAGCGTTTTGGGAAAGCGCGCGGGTAACAAATCTATCAGCAGCGAAATAACTACACGCTCGTTCGAGCGAAATCACTTTGCTTGCGAACTGCACACTGTCTCAGTAACAAGGAAGCGAAGTGGTTCCAGAATGTGCGAAGATCAAACGGACGGAACACTGAAACGGACCTGAGCTATTCATATTTCCATTAATCTTGGCAAACAACACAAATCAACAGCAGCGTTCGAAATTCTCGCTCGTAATCCGCATGATTAAACAACCGACAACCCCATAGTGGCTGGCGGGGCACACAAGACAGAAACAAATAAATCTTTTCTTGTGAGGACTAGAGTGAGTCGCACGCGCGCGCGCGCTCGTTCGCGCTCCGGATGGGCTGCTTCACGCCTCACGGCTCACGGCTCGAGATGAGACCGAAACCGACATGAATGAAGCCGTGTTCCACATCGGGGCATTGCGTAAAAAGGCCACCTGAGGAAGCGTCAGCTCGCGGGCAAAAAAAAACACGCATATTGGAAAACTATGCTGGGAATGATCAACTGTACAAAGCTGTAGCACCCTTCGCTCCCTGGCCTCACTTCTCACGGGCGAACCCGTGGCTCCGAAACCGATCACTCCCGACGCACACACGAAACACAACTCAAACCACTAGTTACACGAACAGAAATAAACTTAATTTATTGTTATAATCAATCTACTTAAGTAAATATATTTTCCACCCCACTGGGCACACTGGCCCGAGAACAAAACGCTCGCGTGAGATTAAAGGCAACAGTGAGATAGAAAGGAGAGTTTTGAAATAAATCTTCCACGATCACACTCGGCGCAGACACAGCCCGGGTTGAGATGTTTGGAGATTAGATGTGCGGTCAGGTTGTGTGGGGAGGAGATTGGAAAGCTGGAAGATTTTCCACCAGACAGTTCCACTCGCAGTGCTTGACCGGTTGCGATGTTTAGTGTCCACTTGGACGTCTGACGGAACTGACAGCATGTGGGGTGGTAGAGGTTCATGGGTTTGTTGCTGGATCGGCTGCTGCCACAGATCGGAACGTCACAAGCAACTGTCGCGATGAAGGAGCTACATTTCAGAACTATCAAATTTGATCTCTTGCGGTAGAGAGCCATCGTTGATATTAAAATATCGACCAAATAAGAAGCCTACAAATTGATTCGATACTCTCGAAATGTGTCGTCGATGGGAATGACAAATCCATCAAACAAGATGATTAGCTTGCTGACGGGTTCGCTCTTCTCAAGGGTTCTTCTCCCTTCCCGTTGATCCCTTGGGTTTTGTCGTCTGTGCGCGGTCCCCGGCCACGCCATTATCCATCTTTCATGTTGTAAATTGTTACTCCATCCACTGAGTAGGCCTTGGGGGGCGAGAGCACGATCAAGGCATCCAAACATGCTGCGAGCTGTTGTTTGCTCCGGTTTGAATGTTGCCAAACAAAAATAAATAGCACCACCTTTAACGAATTATTAGTGTGCTGTTGGCGGTGTTTGTATTGTGTATTTACTTTGACTCGCGGCATCGCATCGGCGAAATGAATTTTCCTTCCATTTGCGCTGCTGCCTGCTTCCGCGGTATAGATCGAATGCCTAAAGCATTCTCACCACCACCACCACCATCACCACCACCATCATCACTGCCAATGTTGTTACATCAATTGACAGACTTCAAAATCGAGACTCCGAGCAAACGAATCAAATTCCAGATTGTCATGCGTCGTCGGTAAGACGATGAGATGCTGTGGTGCTGTGATTTGCTGCCATCTTTCATTACCACTTCCTCCCCCAAACCCTGGTTCGCTCCGATGCCGTAGATCCGGCGATGTAAACAATAATTTCGAGCTCGTCAAAAAGAAGTCCGGCCACTGATTATGTACCGGGTGTTGTTATGCTAACAATTCCTCGCACTTCTACCCACAGCGGGGAGGGGATAGTCGATTCGTCTCGAGTGGTCGGCAACGTTCTTCTTTCAGTCAATCATCAAACGGCTTCTCCT
>JXWZ01006730.1:0-11246 GCA_000956215.1 Anopheles farauti No. 4 | reverse complement strand
ACTTTTTGTGGATATTACAATGGACCATGCTGAAGTTCAGATCATTGAAGTTCATCGGTGGTGAAGAGCCCACCAATGTCTGTTTTGTGGAACTTTACTTTTCGTAAGAATTGTGTATCCAAAGTATGGTATTAAAATAGCTCTTTTGATTCACTTTCATTTAAGGGACAATCCGATGGTCTTCGGCACAGGGTTATAAAGCAACCCCGCCACCGCCATCGCCGCAATCCGTCGGCCTCGGCTCACCTTTGAACTTTGCCATTTCGTGCGTTTATAATACGAACGCAGGCCCGTTGTCCCTGCCGTGTATCGAGAATCGATGGGGCGATGGTGGCGAATTGTGGTAGTGGTAACAGCATGTTGCCATTCTGACGCCCCGCGTTGCCTTCCGGGCAGATGACCTTTCACACCCGGTACGCTGGAAAGCACATGCATACAGACAACAAACAAGAAGCGATGGAATTGTTTAACAAAATAACAAAACCCCTCTTTGATACATTTATGTTTCTAGTGTTTTGTTTTATGTGTGTGCGTTTTTTTCTTTCTCTCTCTCTCACTCTGTTTGCTCAACATTTTGTTTGTCTTTTCGTGCGCTTAAACGCCATATAACCATACAACCACACGCGTATGTGGAGTGGAGCATAATATTCATTCGGTTTGGTCGCTTCCTGCCTCCCCCAATTGCTGCCAGCGTACCCGGCCACACACCCCAGCCGGCCGCCGTTTTGCCGTTTTTCGCCATTTTATTCGCCCGCTTTACACCGTCATCTTCCGCTTAACCTTCGCCGTGGTCATTGACAGTGACAGACGCGACCGTGCGGAACCAAACCAACCGACCGACCACCGGCGAGCCTTGCAATGTTGTAAAACACAAAACACACACACACACGTAACAAATCTCTTTTCTCACGGGTGGACTTGGCCGTAGCTGATTAAGAGCAATTATTTATTCTCGCAAAATTTCACCCAAATGGTGAACAATTTTTGATCATTTTTTTGTTGATTCATTAATTGCACTAACGTGCAAAGAGCCGTGTGCTCGAACACTGCAACATTGTGGTTGCTGCTAAAATATACTCCTCACCATGCGGTGTGCCCTATTATTATTTCGTCACGCGAATCTGCCCAGCTCGTGGCGTGCCGTCACTTGCGGGCCTGGAGGCTGTGATTTTTCTCACCTCCGTACGAACTCGTTAAACTGATTTGCGGACGACGCAATCGGTTCCACTATCGAACCATAGGCTCGAAGGTGAGATGCATAGCATTGCGTTTACTGCCGGATTAGCCGTTTGTGAAGTTTCGCAACGAGCGAGCGAACATCGGTATTAGTATTGAGCAATATAATTGGGCTCTCCAGAAGGAAGCACCAACCGAAAGTAAAAAAAAATGTGTACAATAAAATTAAATAAATTGCAACAATGTTTGCTTTGGCTACTCTCTGCCAAACGCAAAAAAAGATACGTTCGATGAAGGTGCAAAAAATATACAGCCGGATGCTGCCGCGTCTGCCACTGCACCAAGTGGGTAAACAAATTATTGATTTTTTTAGCAGCAATTGCTTGAGACAGCAGCCAGAAAACAAATAGTTTCAAGCGTTTGTTTGTCGCTAAGCGGTTTTGTTTTCACTTTTTTTTTTAATTTTCATCATCAATCAATCATGCATTATTGTTGGTTCGTGGAAAATGATCACAGGCTTAAAAGTGGTTTGAATAATTAAAATATAATAACACACGTGAGTGCTCTACCCGCCAACAGATGGCGTCGTTGAAGCTAAAGTAGTTATATGAAATGAAATATTTATATAATTTTGCGTTTTTTCTGTCTTGAAAATGATACAGAAACTTTCTTCTTCTCGAAAAAAAACTCTTACTTCCGTTCTTAAAAGTGCAAGTGGTGAGCGTTGGGAATATAGTGTGCGAGACCTTAACCTCATTTATCAGATATGCGTGTTAGCGACGTTTCGGTTTTTCGACCCCTTGTTTCCGTAATGATAAGAAGCACACCAACTTTCGCCTCGACGTTCGTTAGTTTCCGTTCGCTTCGAGCCGTACGTGGTGTGCGTGTTGAGAGAGAGAACGAAAAGATTGAATTCTCTTCGTCATTTCCTTTTCTTTTTTTGGGCTTAAGATTATTTGATATTTCAAAGCGTGGTTTGAATTTTGTTTTAAATATTTTTATTTGAAAGGAACATAAATAATTACTTTTTAAATGCTAGTTTTGGGGTTTTCTTCCGTCTCTTGACGAGCTCATAGTTTGAACACACTACCACAGTCAATTTCTCTCCACACAGTTGGCTGGCTCTGTGCCGTTGTAACAATAAATAAACCGCGTCAGAAATGTGCAACGCAACGTTGTTGTCTCGCGCGGATGCAGGGGTGTGCGTTCGGATTTGTTTATTGCCCTCGCGTCCCTGTAAAGTAATGAAAACAAAATCCATCCCCAACGCCGGGGGTACCGGGACGTACTGGATGACGCACGGCGGGGTGCGATCGTGCGCTGTGTGTGAGAGAACGTGTCAGCAATGGCCGCGGCGCACCGTTGTGCGCATGCGGGCTTTTGCAGAAATACATTTGCGTTATGCGCATGCGCTTTTTCCTGTGCGCTTTTGTGCGAGCTGCCTCGGCATTCAAAATTCTTCCAAAAATGCATCATAGAAAATTCGCCAAAATTCACCCTGATCGGCCAACTCCTTACTCTCCTTACCCCGTTGCACCCAGCACGGTGAGCATGGCACATCATCTCGCGGGAATGATCGTTCGATCGGGCGGTTTCGGTTCGGAAGGGTTGTTGTATCGAAATGACCTTCATCACATTCATAGATCCGCCTGTGAGTGTGTGAGATGCGCGAGGCTTGCTCGCTTGCGAGTCCGCGCGCGCTCATCGCGAGTAAAAATAACAACAAAGCGAAGCTACGCGACTAGTGCGCGGGCAAAAATAAAATAACAAAAAAAAAACAATACATGAACGAGCATACAAACAAAAACAACCAACTTCCTTCCAATCACTCAAATACCTCTAGTCTCTCCAACACACGATCCCGCCCGCTTGTGACAGAGCACCGTGGTGCCATTTCCGCCAACCGAGATCATCTCTCTGGCCATTTCATCTCATCTCCGACTAGATGATCGTGGTTATTGTTCTGTTTCGTATTTGAGAGCTCTTGTGAGCAGGAATTCGCAAACTGGAGCTCAAAAGCATTAATAATAACGTTCGTTTATCTTTACGATTGTTCTCCACATCCTTCGCTGTCTATGGATGTATAAAAAGCTCGAGCCTATTTGAAAATATTTCGCTAACGCTCGTATCCGGTCGTAGATTATGGATCACGTTTTAATACCTTTGCTTTACCTTAACTACAGTGCAGTATGAAGTATTTTAAACTTTACACAAGAAAACATTCTATCTCCAGTGAGTGGGCTTTTGCGTTTCCAAAGCGTTATCAATTAAATAATTATTAAATAAAATTACCAAAACAGCGACATTGCCATTAGAAAACTAAAAATGTTAATTTTAGTAACACTTTCGCCCAATAGATGGAGCCATTTAGGTAAAATAACGTGCAATGTATTTCTCTTGCAGGATACAACTTTTTTGTTAAAAATTTCTAAAGATATTCGTTGGTAATTGTTGCAAAAAATAACCTCTCACATATTACGCATGTATCCCATTCCTATCGTGGTAACTACAGACGCTATCTCACCTCACACACACACACACTCTCCTCTAGATTGTGCTGATCCCGCGCTCACTCGAGATAAGTGTGCGAAATCGCGATCGCCGCGGCGGCGACTGCTGTTCTTCTTCTTTCGTTGCGTTTTAAATTGTGATTCAGCTCGATCTCGGTTGTCCACCGCTACAGTACTTCTGTGTCCGAAAGAGGTGGTTGATCATGATAATGATGATGATGATGATGATGATGATGATGATGCGAACAGCGAGCGCGTGCTGATCGTGCGTGTGTATGTATGTGTGCATATGTGTGTGTGTGTATGGTAACTTGGCCTTGAAGAACTCGTTGGTTCGCTTCCCAGGCGCGCTTCGTTACGGGGCCACGTTTACGTATCCGGAGCACGATTTCCGGGTCGCGAAATTGAAAGTAATGCCCGCACCACCGTTTGGATCACGGGGTGGGTTTTCGTTGCGATTATGTGACTCACTTCGCGCACTAATTAGTGAATTATGTCTCCGGTCTCTGCCCTGGTGGTGGTGGTGGTGGTGGTGGTGGTGGTGGTGCGGGCGTACGGCTCGGCCTCTTTTGCTCCCCGTAACCGATCGATTATGAGATCAGAAGTCCGAAAAAGCAACGAACGCTACGGGAAGGGTTCAAGGACGACCGGACCGGAGGGATAAACTGTTTGAGCGGGGAAAAGTTTGCATTCGAACATTCGAAATGTATTGGTGAGCGAGAGAGAAAGAGAAGGGTTTATTGGCCCACTTCCAAGGTGCTCTTGTGTTTTTGTCGAAAATTGAAAGAACATTTTGAGGCAGCACTGCAAAAAAAAACAAAATTAACAACATGCATCGTAGCGGCCCTATTTGAAATGCAAACTACCGGTGTGTTAATAGTGCAAAAACTCAAACGTTTCGATAGCTCCCTAGTTCCCGGGGCACGCTTTAAAAGGCCAACACTACGAAAGCAAAAGTGAACGTGGATTCTTTCTTGTTTTTCTTGTTTTTTTTTGGCACTGACGATAACGAAGCGGCGATGGTTGGCGCGGGATATCTCAACGCTCTGCCCAGCACACGCTTAATTAACTGCCACCGGAATGAAGCATTGAGGGAATAAAAATAACATAAATGATTTCCATATCCCAGCCTCGCGACCGGAAGCCGTATTAAGCACTCCGTCATCCCCAGCGATGAGAATAAACTAGCTGGCTATTAATTAGAGAGTTTTGTTCTAGAAGATACACGAATTTGGAAGCGTTAGTCAGTACGTTTCCTTGATAGTACGTCCTTTCTACGCGCCGCATGCCATAATGTTTTCCGGAGAGTTTTTCTTTAATTTAATATGTAAAAAATGAAACCCTGGGTAATGTTGCTATTAAAACACAAATTAGCTGTACGTTGGCAGAGGACCGTATTTGCAAATGAATTCCGAGAAGCAACCCATAACAAAATCATCCCAACCAAGACAAACTAATAAACCATGGGTGCATTGGTTTTCGGTGACACCAGGGTGCTCGCAAACCGTTGTATGCCTTCTTCAGCTGCGGTGGGAGTTACTTTAATTGGACTGAAGATGCTGGTTTTGCTATGGAAGCGGTAGTAAGGCAAACTGTCGTATCGCATCGGTTCTTGGAGTTCGTGGAAGAAAACTCTCCGCTCTCTTCCAAGTCCCGTTCCAAGAAAGCGTCATTTTACGAGCATGTGGATGGGGATGGATGCTGTGTTTAGATGATGGTTTTTAGAACATTCATTTTTACGACCTGGTGCCATAATTGGCGACTAGAGTTTATGCATATCTTTGGAATAATGTGGCAAACATTAGTAAAATGTGTCTGCTACTGGGAAAATAGGGTTTTGGCGGAATTTATTGTGCTTTATTAGGATATTTTATTATTTGATATTAATGGGCGAATGCTGGTGTGTTCCGGAACGATTCCGATCCATCCAGAAAACTATGAAATCTTCGACCAGAAAAAGGCCAAAACTAATCCTTAGAAAATTTCGATCGATTCCAGTCCAGATTAGAAGAGCTTAATATTGTCTAACTAATAATCGTTATTGTATTAAAACTATCAAAAACCCAATATCGATTGCCGGGATTTCATAAATACCTTTGTTTTGAATGAAATGTTTTAAGGTTTTGTTTTCGTTTTAAATAAATATTTTCTTCATTGTCACAGATGCCAGTTGGTGGGAGGAACGTACCGCAGACTGCAAATGCAATAAACAAATACAATCCAAATGCATAGCGAATGGCAGGGGATGCTGGAGATAAATATTTACCATTTCAATTTCTGACACGCGTTGTTCTCGTATGGCGGATCGGCATTCGTATATTTTCTTTGCCTCAATCCGTCAGGCTTGAGTTCATGCGGGGAAGCAAAACGGCTGAGATTTGACAAACGTTAACAAATGATGAATCGAAATGTACGTTGGTGATCTTCCATTAAAAATATGTTTATTGAACGTGCATTTTCCAAACAATAACTTAGTTTAGTTTTAAAAAAAGTATTCTTTTTACCCCGCTTTCACCTAGTGAGAGCTAGAGAGAAAGAGTATAGGAAGTAAATATTTATCTATTTTCATGTGCGGCAATGCTTTCCAAGCAAAACTGCTGCTGTTTGCGAATGCGATTCTCTAAAAGACGCTGTTTATCCGTATGCTACGAGATGCACCCAACAACCACCGCGTTTAATGCACTCGCCCCTCTCCTACCCACCCACCGCACTTGAAGGCAGACGGCTGTGAAAGATGGTCGGCCGGACGGCACACTGGGATTAAAATGGGCGACATTGACTAGCCACGGGGCTGGCTGTGGAGAAGACCGAATGGGTAAAAGGAAAATGTGCGGGTGGCCTCAACAAAATCCCACTACTGCACACTCCGGCCTGAGAAATAATGCACTTTGAGCGTACGTACGAAACGAAAACTGGAAAAAGAAACGCGACGAAAATAAAGACCAAAGCAGAGCGCGACACAACAACATAAAGATCCCTAAAACGAGAACGAAGAAGATAACGAACGTAATAAAGCGTTTCAGTGAGAGAAAAAAAACACAAAAAACAGGGAATGAAAAAAGTTAAAAAAAAAATCTGTACATAAAATGCAGTAGAAACAAGAACTAAGGAAAGCATTAAGGAGAATCACAGCTGCAAGAATATCAACAATAAAAAAAACAGGAAAAGAACAAGAAAACAAAACAACGAACGGGTTAACGAAGAAGGAAAACCCGAAACGACGAGAGGACAAACGGGCAAGACAAAAATGATGATGAAAAAAAAAATCAGAAGAAGGATTTGCTGCTTGCCCACTGCGCCTCAGAGATGCTGTGTGTCTTAAGTGGTTGATAGAGGGGGTTGACGGTGGGTGGGAAGGGGTGATCTCATGAAGGAGACGGTTACATCGAGACAAAACAGGTTTTCTGAGCAACGGCGGGAACATGTTCTTTTTCCGATTCTTTCCGCGGCTTAAGAACCGCGGCGGTCCATGGTGCGGTGGTGGTTGCGTTTTTTTTTCTTAGTGTTTGTGTCTGTGTGCTCCTTTTCGTGCCTTCCAAGTTTCTTCTTCCGTGCTTTCTTCTTTGTTTCGGTCGCTGTCAGGTCTTGTTGGGTGTTTTTTTTTTTCTTCTTATTACTTTTTTCGCGTTTTAAAGACGTTGTTTCTCTATTTCTCTCTCTCTCCCTCTCGCCTTTTCAATTTTTTTTCTTTTTATTACGTTTGCGTGTCGCTCGTTTTGCTCGCGCTGCTCCCCGGCCAATCCCACATTCCTGCGCCGTGAGCTGGCTGGCTGACTGGCTGGCTCCGTCACCAGTAAGGAAGGTTCAGCGAGAGTTTCGGTGCGAATTTATGCCGAAAGCCACCCGCGACGCCTGGCCAGGAAGGAAGCGCAAACATACTTTTTGGCGCGCATTTTGAGCCGCACGGAAGCGTCACGTTGGGCACAGCTTCCTTCCCAATGACGTGACGTGCGGTGTGTGGCATACCCGACCGTGTGTGTGTGCGTGTGTGTTGCAGCTCTAAGCCTCTCGGATGTTTTGATGACTTAATTAGCGAACTCTGGCTAAGGTTCCTACAGTTTTATTGCCCTACCTCACGCTAAGCATTGAACGCAGTCGCCGGGAAGACCCTTTGACCCGTGGAGAAACTCTCGCCCTGCGCTTACGATCATAAGTGTTTACCTTAATGAAGCGGTTTCACTCGGTGTCCCACGGTGCTCCACGAGCCTCTTCCGTTCCGTGGAGGTGTGTAAATATTTCCGACAGTTCGTGTGTCATAAATATTCAAACCCGAACACTATTTGTGGAACAACGCTGGTTTCCTATGCCCATGTGTGTGTGTGTGTGTGTGTGTGTGACATATGAATTCCAATCATTTCGCGATTTCGTCGCGGTTGTTCGCGGATGCGGAATTTCATTTAATTTGTTTCGCCATCCCGCTCGCACATAATCCGGACGCGGATAGGAAATGTTTAGTTGTTGTTTGGGTTTTTTACTCTTTAATAAAATTCATAAATCCTGATTTAGCAACAATCCTGCTCGGTTTCCTCTCCACCGGTGGTGAACCGGTCCGTGAGTGAGCCACACACACACACAGCTCGCGCGTGGAGTTATTTTAATAATGTGTGAATTTTTAACTTTTTTAGCCTCATCTGTTTTTTTCTTCGCTCTACCATCACCATCATCATCGTCGCCGAGATCCGCCTTTTTGGGGGATCTGGTGGCCTCTGAGTGGTGGTAACAGGCCGGCTAGACAACGAAAAGCTGCTCATTTATCATCGCTTCGCCTGCTGGCTTGCACGTGCAGGACGGAGGGAAAGTCACTCGTTAACGTTTTATTCATTTTTGTTGTTTCGTCTGTGCATTTTTTTTTCGTCTTTTTTCATGCCGGCAGATTATGCCTTTTTTCCTGCCTCGCACCGTCACTGGCACCATCATCAGTATTGTAATCATTTCCATCATTACTATCATCATCAACGACACAATCATCGCTTGCGGCCCCTTTTTTCCCTGTTGCCAGTGTTGTCCCTAGTGCCTTTAGCCTAGCACCGCTTCTTATTAGGTTCATTATTGAGCAATATAATGAGTCGCGGAATGGCAGGCATTCGTGCGCCGTGTGGAACTCTCTCCTCCTCCCTCTCACCGTAAATGGTACCAATCAGTGGGGAAATTGTTCTCCACCGAAGCCTCCATCGAATAAACGGGATGTGCAGGCGAGGAAAGCTTCAACTTCTCGATTGCCATTGCACAACGGCAAATCGAGCAGTTGTCTGCTCAGTCGAGCAGCTGTCAAAATGCGTGAAATAAGTGCAATTTGGTACACTTTGACGATAAGAATGTGGCAATTTAAATTTTTGTCAATTTTTCTGACTCAATTTACTCAATTGCTTACTTTATAAAGTTCATATTATTTGCGACCGCGAGCAATTTTTGACAGCTTTTCGAGCAATAGTAGCAGCTCCCCTAAACCTGTCACCCTCCTTGACAGTCACTACAATCCACGATATGCGCTCACAGCATGTGACAGCACCCGGCTTAATTATGCCTAAAAATAGCCGATTTAGAAGTGCCTGCCACACAACAACTGCACTTGTTGGCGGAGAGTTTGCTCTGTTTTGTCATTGCCAATCATCCGCCGAAGAATGCCGCTGTACGTGTGTGTGTGTTTGGGTGTTTGGGTGTGTTGTGGTCCGATCTGTGCTCACGCACTGATCCCGGTTTCCCCCGGTGTGTTCTATTTCTGTCTTAACTAACCAAAACATTTCTACTTCGCCCTACACCCCGGTCGCACCACACAGCGCGAATATTTGCATCTTTTCGCTGCAGGCCGCAAAAATGCGTGCAGCTGCCGTCTGGGCGTCGTTAAAATGGCGCGTCGTTGATGTGCGATTTACTACAGCGCACCGAAATAATTATAATCATAACAACCGCGAGCGTTCACATCGGCCCCGATATGGGCCGGCGTTTAAGGCATCTACGGATGGATGGATTGATGGGCGCAGGTTGAATTTTCTGTTCAGGTGCACTGCCGTAAATAGTTTAATTTATGTGGTTGTGTGTATTTTGTCCCACTCGGGCAATGATTGCAAACATATGTCACCGAAGCGTTGCGCTCGTTACAGAACGTCGACTTTTTTTGGGAGAATGGAAAGTTTCGCACAAGAAAATGGGTTTCCCCCATTGCGATAAATGCTTCACAGATGGGTGACTAACGCGAGCTGAAAATGGCGTAACGTAATTTAGAGAAAATGACAACTTTTCCCCCTACTTTTCTCAGTGGTGGGTTTCTTTCTTTCTTCTGCTGTAATTATGGCAAAATGTGCTCCTCGCGTAGCCACAATGGAACCCGTATGGGTAATTGACTATGACTGTGTACGTTTTTATTTCTGTTTGTAACATTCAGTGTATCTTTCGGATATACTACGTGAAGGTGTCTGTTTTTCAAAACTGCTTGGTGCTAATTTTGTTACTGCATGGAGAAATGTGTTTCCGCTTTCAATAATGCACTTATCAGCAGAATAATGCAGAATTGTTTTATCTTGCGTGCTCTCCTTGGGACTGTAATCAGCCTGGCAGTAATTCAATCAAGTCACAGACAATCATCACTGAAGGCAAATGAATGTCATTAGCGACCGAATGAAAGACGAGAGTAGCGTTAATAAGAAAAAATATTCTTCCCGATGGACAAATAAAGCAAAACCCACCGGAAGGAAGCACGGCGAATTGTGCACGCAGACTGACGAAACATTATTATTTGTGTGCCATCGAAGCAAATGTTGCTTAATTTTGCCGGGCTGCTGTGATGCATTTTACGCACGCGAGTGTAGCACCACTCAGAACGGTTTCGAGAGCAGAAACTGGGAGACAAACTGCTGGGGCGGATACCACGCCGCGATGGGAAGCAGTGAAAATCATCAAATTAAATCCTCGTCCGAAAACGACGAATGCGAACGAAACGAAACCGTGCTGTCGGTCATTTGTTACGCGACCGAATTCGGTTTCGCTTTCGAGCGTGGAATTTGTCCACCGGCGGCCGGTTGTGCCGGTGAGGTGGAGGGCGCAGAATATTATTTTCCGTCTGGTGGCGTTGGTTGGTTTCTTTTGCACGCACGTTCCTTCCTATTCCTTTTCTTGTTCCCTGTTTTCATTTGTTGTGTGTATGTGTGCCATTAATTTGGACCTTCACGATGACATTCTCGGTTGTTTCTCGGCCCGATGCCGAGATAGCGAAAAATTTAATTATGTTAAATAAAACATAAAAATGATAATAACTTTCGGTGGTCCGCTGACAACAGAAGATTGCGGAGAGAGAAAGATGCGAGTAAGAAGAACGGGTGAATGAATCGGATACAGCGGCAAATTAATGATAGCAGCTCCGTGTATAGGACAGTATGCTAAACATGAAAGTAAACAGAAATAAAAAACAACACATGAAAACACACATTGCAGTACGGCACAACAATACAAGAAAAGTACAAAATAATACAAGTAACATAAGCGATTGAAGTCGTGCAACCAAAATGAATTCAAAAATACCTCAGAAACATGAAAAATAAGGAAATCGATTAAATTCAGAAAAAT
>JXWZ01006727.1:0-23177 GCA_000956215.1 Anopheles farauti No. 4 | reverse complement strand
CTGGCGCTTACACGAAAAGGGAAGACAAGCGGCGTCCTACACAGCCACCACCGGGCCGGTGCCGCCGTAATCCTAAGCAGATAATGCGATGCCATAATAATCGGTGAGTTACACCACGGGACCGTGGCACCAGGCACCAACCAACGGTCCGGTGCCACGATAATGCGGTGATGAGTGGAAATTCCTGCACACCGGTGCAATCATCACGCGTTCGTAATTAAAATGCCGCTCATATTTTGTTTAATTGATTTCAATGATACACAGTCCCGGTGGGTACCATCGGGGCACGTACCACCCGGCACCAAAACACCTCATCGACCGCTTTTAAATAATGTGTAATACGGTTTAAGGCAATGCCATTAAGCGTACGCTCCGTACGCTGCTCACAGCGTTGCGTTAATTGTTAATTTTGCGTGCTGTTTTTCTTGCACTCCCCGGCGATCCGGCTAATTTTTGCAACTACGCGGCAGTGTGGCCGTACATCACAATGTTTACGAGTCGTTCGGCAGTGCCAGGGTCGCGCGGGGATTATGCCAGCCGAATGCGAAAACAAACTACTACCGTGTGCCGTATCTTGTGAGCTAGCGGACCACCGAAAGAGCCGTGCATCGGACAGATAATGGTTGGTTCAGTTGTCAAATGGAGTCCCAGGTCGCGCGTGATAATTTAGTGATCTGAAACATATTCATTGGCTTGGAGCACCATTTAAGTACTGGACAATCATTCGATACCGATATGAAGTAAAGTGGAATGGGAATTCAGGCATCGAGAGTCCGCACTTGACAATCGAACTCATAAACATTTAACTCTCCCTTTGAGCGATATAATTGCACAAGATTTCACAAGGCCTCAAGAAAAGGTATCAAGAAAAGTTGCACCAATACGCTAAACTTTCTTATAAAATTTCAAGTCACCGATACCGATTTTTACTGTTTGCCTCAGGTGTCAAAGGTGCATCCTAACGAATTTTTCCCACCATATCACTGGCGCTCTCTATATCTTTGTTTATGGTAATGAATTCCTATTGCTTCGTTTGCCTCAGAGACCTTCCTCACCTACCAGCAGCTCCGGTCGCCAAGTGAAAGTTACCGATTTGATCTTTGCTGATCTCGCGACACCCCGAAGCGAGGGTTCCAGCGTCTCAAATATCGGCACCGTCTGCACGTTCTCAGCATCGACGCCGACGAGAGGACGTCGAGGACGACGACGTGCAGCATATCTAGCGATCTGCAGAGTACTACACACAGTGTGGTGGTGCGCGCGACATCGCATATGACATCGCTGCAGCGCGGGTGCGGAAAAATCCGACAGATTCTCGCAACAATGGCATGTACCGGTTGTCACCTTGTTCGGATAATTTACGAATTTGTCATCTGCGCCCCGTGTGGGAGTACGAGGCCGATAAAGCCGGATCAGGGAAGTTGGAGACGCGGCGATGCGGAGAGTTATGTTTTACAGAGTATGTTGTACAACGGCCCAGCGAGATGATGCGCCATTGGCGAGATGATGAAGATCACGATGAGGGCGAAGCCAAGCTATGTAGCCCAGCGCTACTCGCTTCGTGTGGCTGTAGAGGATCCAGAACGGAGCAGAACCGGCGACGCCGATTAACGATTCCATATCGCGATATACAAGTGCCATAGCGATAACCTTTTGCTGATATCTTTTAAACTAACAAATAACTGCAAGTCCAAACGAAGTGCGCCCGGCTTGTTGCTGGCAGCGACTGGATACTACCACCTTGTTTTCGATTTCTTGCGTTGCTCGTTCGGGAAGCGTTCGATCGGCGGTACCGGAGGAGGCTGCGGCTGGGGTAAAGTCTATATTAAATTATTGTTTTGCAACGAGCTCGATCGTCCGTGAAAGTTGCTCCGCGTGGCTCGCTCTCGCGGCGTGTTATCGTGATTTCGGCGGGAATGAGGAAAGCTCAAAGAACAATAGCGTGCGCTTTCGATTATCGATCTTTTATGGGCGAGCTAGCTTAGCCCACACCTAGCAGTGATGTGTTATTTTGTTGCATTCGCTGTGTTGGCAGTCTGACCGTGCGGTAGATATAATGTATTAGCAAGAAAAAAAAACTCACCTCTTTTAGTGAAAGGCAAGTAAGATGTATGAACGCTCTCTCTCTCTCGCTCTCTCCGTGAAGCATCGGTATGCAGCATCCGAAACCCGACAGATCGGGTCAGATAAATGGGATAAAAATGTCAACCCCCAAACATTGTTCTGCCCTTTCGAGCTGATGGAAATTTCCTGTCCAATCGCACACTCGGTCACACTCGCATACATTGTATGCGTTCGCGGCTTACATTTCCCCTTCGCCCTGGAATATTCGAGAAGGAAAATCGATATTGTACGACAGCGCAAGGGCAGAACTGCACTGCCTCCCCCCGAAGGTCGGTCCACGATCGATAAAGTTCGACACAGCCTAGACCCGGGATCGGACCGGCAGGAAGGTCAGCTAAGCTCCGAACGCCCAACTCTCCAGTGGACATGTCGGTGGTGCTGACCATCGCCGTGCTCAACTTTGTAGCCGACCCGGCCATTGCAGCTGCAGCAAGCTTGGATGATCGTACGGATAAACGGTTTACTTTCTCAGCCCGCTCCGGCACAGGAGGGTAACGTCTACGTTTGCAGGGTGGCTTTTTAATCGATTGAGGCAGCAAGGTGAAGGAGCGCGAGTGAGTGAAGAAAAGGTGATCGTTTTCCAGCATCAAAGCTGGGCGGCGGCGGCCGCAACGGGAAGAGGAAGGAAAAAATCCATTAAAACATTTTGTAGATATGCCGGGGAGAACATCTTAACTTAATAAGAAATCCAAACCAGAACCGTCACGACCCACACTGGATGGATCGATCGCCGGTTGGTTTGGTTTGGTTCGCCGTCGACGTCGTGGGCACTTCCTCCGCGTACGCGGTGCATACGCGGAAAGACACGGGACGACGGGCAACGACGACGGTGAACAACGTCGTCGTACATGATGTCTTGAAAAAACCAATATTGATACATATCCTGTGGTTCGCATCGGCGTCATCCTGCCCGACGTTCTGTAGCCGGTCGTTGGTGCAGCACAGGTTGTACGACCATGTGCCCGGTTGCTTTGACCTCTCGTTCGGCCTCTCCTCCGTTCCCCACCAGCGAAAGTCTGATCCAATTCGAATCGAGCCCGATTCTTGGCGAAGGAAACGCTCTCCGCAACACTTTGCCAGATCCTCACCTGGTGCCGAGTACCCACCATGCGTCGACGTTGTCATATTTTGTTGATCATCATCTACCGCGATCCACCCACCCTTTGTGCGGTGCTGGTTGCACTGCTGGGCACGATGCGAAGGGCCTCCGATTGTTTTTTTTTGCTCTTTTTCGTTGTATAAGAAAATGTGTGTACAGAAAACTCCTCTTTGATGGAGTTCCACTTTTCGATTTCGTTCCGCAACACAACCACGCTGCGGAATGGAACGAAGGGGGCACAGCAAAAGAGGAAAAGTTTGAGAGAAAGAGAGAGGAGGAGGAAGGTTAAAACACAACCTGACCATGGCCTTCCAGACAGGAAGCCAGAAATGGTGCTACCCCACGGTGCCTGCACCACCGGCACGGTAGAAGGTGGTTTGGAATTTTTGTGCAGTTTTTGTATTACTTTACGCTCGGCGGCTCGTCTCCCGCCCGTGCTTCAATTTTCGATAACAATCATCCCCGTCCTGCGAGTAATGAAATGGTAGCGAAATTACTATTTTTGTCCGGTCCGGCAAGTTGCGCAGCGGGCCGAGGTAGCCGGTCTTGGGCCGAGTCCCAATAAATGGGCTCAATTTGATTCCGCAACGGTTCCCCGGGATCGGGAAGGAAATAACAGGCGAAATTAATAAAGGATGGATGGAAGCAGAAAGGATAACGCGGCTAAATTAGCCAGTTTAAAGTGTAAGCCACACGGCTAGCCCAGGACACGCTCGGATAGATGCACTGATGGAAGTAAGCACTTTATGTTGTACCATATTGGATCTTAAGATCATCGCATTTTTTCCAGCTTAATCAAGCAAAAATTCAATCTACGCTGGGAAGTGTTTACGCTGGAGAAAGTTAATTTGCCAGTAATTGGATGTGCTACTTTTTGCAGAGAAGTACACAAAAAAAAGCACCGTCAATATATGAAGGATCGCTCGAATGGTAAAAACGATCCACTCGCCAGTTTACCGATCAACTCGTTATGATTGGCGGATTGAGTTCTTTAAAGGCATAAAAGTTGTTGGAACAATTTGTTGATAACTATTTCCTCACACGGCTTACGTTAAATCTAACGCTTACGAAATCCAACCCATCCGTTGCACCAACCGTGGGTGCATTTCCTCTCGCTACAATATATTAGTTGAATCCTCAGCAAACCCCTTCATAACCGGGCGCCCTAACTCATCGATTATCGGACGTTTGGAATGTCGGCTTGCTTGGGAATCGCTGAAACAAATCCAAACCAGCACAACGGTCATGCGAATAATGCGTTGGCCGAGCCGGGTACAAGCAATGGGAAAGTATGCACTGCACTGATGCTTTGAGCTCCTCTGCAACGGCAGACGCTGGCTGGAAGAACGAATGAACGAATGGACGAGAACGAGCAAAAACATACGCACGCAACACACACCGAAGAAACGAACCTGTCCCGGGTCAGCTAACCAGACAAACTCACCTTGGATGTTGTCGTTTTTCTGTCCAGCTTCCTTGGTGGCTAAGCTCTCGCTAAGGGTGGAAGTGGAGACGAGTTTCAATCGTCGCTCGTCATCATTCCGGTCATCTTCGTCATCATCGCTCCTGAAGTGCCGATCATTAGCCGCTGTGGATCGCAGATGTAGTTTTTTTTTCATCACACGAACCACCACCACGGCCGATGGAATTCGCATCAACCCGGAAAGTGCTTTCCGATTATTATTATTTTCCCTCCGCTCGGCACAGTATCGGTACTGATCAGGTTGGTGCTGGCGCTGATTGCAGGAATTCACAATACCCAATCTCTTTTTAATTCCTGCAACAGACTCAACTTGCCCCTGCTAGGTAACTGAACTCCTTCTGGCCGCGGCCACTTACGGAATGTTGTTCGAATTTGTCTCTATTCGGTAACAGTAAGCGGTGAGGTGAGAAGAACGCTTGCAGACAATAATGCACGCAAGCAAACGCATCATCGAGCAAAACGAGGCTCATTACTTCCGTGGAAGCAGAGACCACCAACGCGTTAGCATTTGTTGGTAATTTTTCTGCCCTCAAAAACCGCACAAACTCATTACAAATCTGGCTTGTTTGGCTCATTTGCAAAGATTATTTACTTGTTGTGGTTTCTTTGTGTGCTTGATGCGGCTTGTGCATTGTGCTGCAATCAACAACCGCACCAACAATTCCCATCATCTTCTTGCACATCCGGTATCCGTTCCTTCTGCATCCGGTTGTCGTTTGGGAAATTGAATTTAGAAGCTTCAAAGAAGGGAACAACAGCCGTCTTGTGTCAAATTTTTGTTTGATCTTCCGAAGTTCTTCCCCAGCCCTTTTGTCCGGCTCTATTTGCTCTTATTAGCCATCACTGATAGGGCTGGACCGTGTCCCATGGGAATGGGGCCGTATGTGGGACACGCGTACCGGAAAAGCAAACACACATCCGCACGGAAATGATCAGCCTTGAATGGAGCCCGGCGGAGCAGCGCGCGTGTAACATGATATTTTGCCATTTTTCTGCCCCAACCGTAAACTCCGGGCTAGCCTTAATTCGCCATAAATCTCCAACCTCGCCCGCAAGCTTAACCCTTTTCCCCCGCGTTGGTGGAACCGTAGCACAAAAAGATGTCTACATAAAGTACAAGCATCCAGCGCTTTTTTTTCCACTCGAAATAAAAAGCGCAAAAATCGACATTCGGCATCTTTATCGCGGCACAGTTGTAACTAAACGGCATTGTTCATCGGCAGTTGCACCATTTGTTGCGCGCGGGATGAGCGATTTAATGCGCTATAAAAGTGCAGGATGCGCACTCCAAAATGATATAGGCAACAACAACAAAAAAACCAACCCCTACCGAGGAGTGCAAGCGAAGGAAAAGAATGATGCGATGCACATTTTTCATTGCCAACACAGCTGCATTCTCGGGTTCCGGCTCTGCCTTCGACACGGCGCCCACACGATCGTTCCCGACCAAAACTCCAGCAAACAACAATACGATGAAGTAAAATAAAAACTCACGAACCGAAAATTACATATATATTCGATTTTAGCCGGTCCCTGCTGGCTTCCCCTCGTGTGCAACAAAGTTGCAGCGTGAAATTCCTCACGCGGTGAATGCGTTCTGGGAGCCGCGAAGAAAGCGAAGTGGAAGCAAACGAGGAGCGGCCGCCGTTTGGGGCCGCTTGTTCAACTTTTCGGCCCCCGCGAGTGCCGGCCGCGTTGCGATTCATCGATTAATCGTGGTTTCCAGCGCGGCTTTCACCGTCGCCACCTCCAACAAAGCACACGGTTCCGTACAAATTGCGCATCTCCCGCCCAACAACAACACACGGAGACAAATCTTTGTCTTGGGGGTTTCGGCTGGTAACGCTGTGTTAAAGAGGCTCGCCGCCGAGGCTCCTTTCATACGAGGATGAGAACGAAACGATTGCCAGAGGAAGCAACAAAAAAAAACCGATCAGCCTTAAAAGCCACCCATGCAACGGCAGCGGTAAGGCATAAGAACACGTCGATGCAGCCGGATGAATCCTTTTTGCCAGCCACCACCACTCAAGGCGCGCACACCGAACATTATTGATAGGGCATAATTGAATTAATGAAATCCAGCGACGGCAATGATGATGGAATGATCGCGCCTCAAAGCGAAAATAAATGTTGAAATAACGGCCCGGTGGAGTTTCGCGTTCTTTGTGTGTGTGTGTGTGTGTGTGTGTGTGTGTGTGTGTGTGTGTGTGTGTGTGTGTGTGTGTGTGTGTGTGTGTGTGTGTGTGTGTGTGGCTTGTCACTTGAAATAAAGCTAAGTGCAAAAAGGATACTCCGTGAGTTTTTTTTCGATTTTTTAATGTTTTTGTTTATGCTTCACTTGCTTTAAGCTACAATTAGTCATTCTTATCACCTTTGGTGGCTTTGGAATCTTTGCCACCTAAAAAACCGTTTAAAAACGCATCTTCTTCTTCTTCTTACCGATCGAGCGTTTTCTGCCGGCAGCTTTACACCCTCCCAGTAGAGGCACAATAAGTTTGCATTTCACGCTGCCAGACCCACGCGCTTTCACGCGCGTATCTCGTGTGCCGAATCGGTTCTTTGTCGCGGCGAATTGAGACATAAATTGTGCTTCCCGACCGGTGAGCCCGGGTGGAGGAGGGAGGGTGGGATGGTCGGTGATCAAATGTCAAAACCGCTTTACCCTCACCCGGACATTTCCGCCCGGGGTCAGTCCCAAGGGAGCACCGTCCTCGCCTAAGCCGCAAGCCGTAGCATCTAGCTCGCTTGACGACGCCACGGTCATAATCGTAAAAGTTAAGTACAGCGATGATTTCTGACCATCTGGCCATCGATAGGCAGCGCAAAGGCGCACGGCGATGCTGCTGGTGGTGGTTTTGAAGGAAGGCAGGCAGAATAAATGATTTTGTCACGTTTCGTGCCCCGTTTCGGGACCTGGTCCCGGTGACACTTTCCTAAGCCACCGTCCGTGGCGAGTTCGTGAGGGTTCCGAAAATGGGTTCCTCTAACAAGAGGATTTTTCGGACGCAGCTGCATACAGGGAAGTACACGTTTGTGCCGAAGCTAGGCGCGACCTGCCATACGAAAAACCGCAAGGGTAAATAGCGTGTTCGTTACATTTGTCCGCTGGTTTGTTTGCCGCAAGTGAGCCGCTTTCGCTGTCATACGTGATGAAGCAGGCCCCATTTCTCACCAGATGGTCAATAGCGCGCATTCCTCGAGTACGAGAGCGAGCGCAAGCGGGCGCGCGCGTGAAAATTTGCAACCCAACAGGGGCTCACCTACCTCCCCAGTGATCGCGTGTGATCGCGTCCACTTTTTGTGCTTCTAAGCGCCGGGTAATGCATTACGCAAGCTGAGCAGTGCCCCACGATGAGACACCGAATGGTTCCCCACAAGCACGACATTTGCGAGGTGCGCATAGTCATTTGCGGTACAGGATCGTTTGTCCCGGATCGTGTGTAGCTCGTACGCTACTTTTTCCACGCCACGAGGGCGTTCGGTTTTGCTTCCTACAACATCCATAATTTGACACCAGCCGGCAGGCGTAAATGGCAGGCGATCTTCGCGGAGGCAGCGGGTTCGTCGCTTACGCCGCCGCCTGATCATTCGATAATAAAGTGGCAATTACCCGCCACATCGCCCTGCACATGCTCGCGATAAACGAGCGCGGCTGAGGGGGATGCGGTTTTTTTTTTACGTTGTTGTATGCTTAGCTGTTTCTAAACACACACGACGCGCACGACCTTTTGCACTTGGAAATGAAGGTTCGCTGGTGGCACCATACCGGATCGAGAAGCGGGTGCAATTTTAATCGGAATCGAAGATAATGCTAAAAACATGGTTGGTAATAATATACTTGCATCTTTGTGAATCGATATTCTGATGTGAATTATAGACGAAAAAAAAAGTGTTATGCTTTCGTGAGGGTTGAGTTTCTAAATACTGGGCTCGAAATTAACCAGAGGCAGCTGCATTAGAATAAGACACGAAACTTGTTTGACGTTGTAAAACTACAGGCAGATGTTCGTTTTTATTCGTTGCTTCTGTCACGTTTTTCGCAACACATTTTTTCCGCATTGTGAGTGCCAACCGAACATAATTAAAACCCACCAACGGTACGCGCTTACTGTTGACACACATTGCCGCTGTTTTAACACGTGCAGCAGAGCGGGTGTAGAAATCGAGTTCGAATCAAGATTAGCACGATCCCATCCCTAAAAGCCTTCTCCTCCAGAGAACGTTTTAAAATGAAAGCTAAATTACAAACCAAAAAAAAAAGCGATCGTGGGTACACACACACATCCCGCCCCGTTTCCCAACTGCAATCACTGCTGGTCCTACCTTTTCGAGCCGGTGGCATGTGACTTTACAACCTCCACCCTTCACGCCACACGCTGCTGCCTGCTGGCTAACGACGACACCAACCGCCAGTGTCCAACCCCCCGGAGGCGACTGGAACCTTCATCGATCGGAGCGCCGAGATTACGAATTACCACCCCCACATCACCTCCGCAAGAGCATAAGTCAAATCCGCCCCGTGCAGGAGGCAACAGTGTCAAATGGTATTCCCCGTGCCGAACAGATCGAACAACGATTAGGCGCGTGTGTGTGGCGTTTTTCTCATTTTTTTTTTTTTTGCCTAGTAGCTGCTGCATTCACATCGCCTGCAGGATGCAGGCGTACATCGATTCCGTCCTGAGGGCGGGGGAGAGAGGGGAGGTAAACGGTGGTGTTCCGCTAAATAGCTTCACAGCGTTCCATTTGCGTAACGTGCCCCTTCGATCGCGTTCGATGCTCACCATAGGTGCGCAGGTAAAATGTCAAACGGTGAACCTCCCTCTATGTGAAAGGCTCTAAAAGGCCCGGTAGGGTTATGATGAATCCTGTGCGATATCGCAGGCGCGCTCGTGAGCGGTACCCAAACTAATGGGCTGTGTTATGTAACTGAAACTGAGAATCAGAAATCTGAATGCGCCTTCCTATTCGACGAATCAATCTGAATCTTTCAAATAACCATTCGTAACTCTTTATAGATTCATGAAGATTCATAAATCTTCAGAGATTTAATTTCAACTAGAACAACCAAAATACAAGAGAGTAATGAATAACCCGAATGTGTTGCGAATGAAATATTTGTTAATCTCATTATAAATCTGATGAACACATGTCACATGTATTGATCATGAGTTACGAAATAAATTACATAAGTATAAATAAATTAATAAATTACCAAAAGTATAAATTAAAAAGACCTGCACGGATAAAGATTCCAAAGAATCAAAATCTTCCTTTGACCTTCGAAATCTCATGAATGATCAAAGATTCATGAATGAATACGAGAGAGGTCGGAAAAAAAATTCATGAACATAAATCTTATCGAAAGGTTTCAATATCTCATAAGCCTCATAAACTGCAACCAACGCTGTAATCCAACCGGATAAAGGAAATTGGTATTTCCCACCTTATACGGGAAAATATTTTCGGAAGGGATAAAACTAGCAGATGAGTAGTGTGAGGTTCAACAAAACCCAAAACAAAAAAGTGTGTGTTGTACCAATCCGTTCAGTTTCTCAACATAAACTGCTTACACTATCACTTCACATTCCGACACCCATGTGCTCCGAATTCCATCTCAACATCCCGCTTACGATCCCGTTTGCCCGCTTGTAAATGATCGTTTTCGATCGAGGGCTCTTTGCTCTCGCGAGACCATCAACAACATCGTACATTTCGGCGTCCCGCGTCAAACGTTGTCATCGGAATCGTCATTCCGCATGCGGGCGACGACGACGACGACGAGAGCCACCATACGCGCGCGACAGCATTATAGTGCCATTATTATTTTTTATTATTTTGCCGGATGAATTTGAATAAATTAATTCCAGTGCCATTTGTATGTAAATTGAATATTTTGATTTAATTTATCGTTTTCGTTATTATTTTTCACGTTCTCGTGACCGGGCTCGTGGTGTGTTTCGTCTTTCCTTTCTTGCTCTCTCACTGTGAGCTACGTTAAGCTACGGGCATTCTTCTGGATGCTGACAAACAAACGAACGGCTTACGCGCGCGCGCGCGCGCGTTCGCTGTCGAGCTGTAAGAGAAAGCAATTGGAATCTCGTTCGCACAGACTGGGGCTGCTCTGGGTGGTGAGAATTCCTGCTCAACAGGGGAGGGCTAGTGTGAGAAATCTGGCGTAGGAAGGTCGTTCGAACGAAACAGTTCAACGAGTGGAAAACGTCCGACGGGGAAACCCGACGTTGGGGCAAAATTCGATAGACATTCTGGCTCACGCCGTAGGGAGATGGTAGAACTGTGCAAACTATGGTAGAAGCGTGTGTCGATTTGAATCGACGTTCTTAAAACCTCACCACTTAGTAACAAAGGTCTTTCAAATAGTTTTTTTTTTCTTTGTGGGCAAGGTTTACGTTGTATAAATATTTATCGATTTTGTTTATACGTTCAACGAGAAAACAAGTGTAAAATTCTCCAATACATAAAATATCTTCACAAACTTCGCAAATCTCCTTACCTTCGCGATAATTCCGGAATAAAACAAAATCTCGCACAAAGAATGCACCCATCGGGATGCACACGTTCGACTTGTTTATAAATCACGAATTTCACCAAAAGCCGTTTTCTCTCGCGCTCCGCCACCTCATGCACCGAAAAGGAAGAACATTAACGTCACCATTGGTTCGCTTGCCTCGAGACCTCCGGGGTGCAAGCCAGCCACCGTTCGAACCGGCGCAAACGGATGTGAATAATTTGTGAACAAAGCAAAAGTGCAAATGGGCCTTTCATCGAACGTATCGCCGAATCGATACGAGAACAACAACGCACACAGAAACCAAAAATAAAAAAAATAAAAAAACAACCCTGCCCAAGAGGTTACAAGGCGAGGACACTCCTTAGCGCAGGAGTGCAACATCCCATAACCCGGAAAACGGGGTTGCCTGTAATCGTGTTTTTGTTTCCCCTTCCGCGTGCACCCGATGCGTCGTGGATTATGGAAATTCTTTCGTTTTACTGCGGCATTCTGTTAAATATGCAGCAATTGCATTCAATAGCCTTTTGCGAGCGGCATATGATATTGGCATACAAAAGGCACAGTGAGGGGGTTGATTAGTACCGATCGCTTCCATTTGAAGCCGATCTTTAGGCCGGTATTTTAAAAGAAAGAAACTCGGTTGGAACCTTTCCGTTTTGTTGGAACCTTTCCGTCATGACAAAACGTGAAATCTTTCGCCACATAGCGAACGTATCACAGGTAGTTCTTTTCAATCACCACAAAGCGCATGACGGTATAGTTCGACAAATGTGTTAATGTTCGATAAATCACCCGATGATCAATGTGCCGGCGTTCGGCGTCTTTTACCTCACGGTGGGTATGGAATCGATTTCCTGACGATTTTACCATCGGTTGCTTTAAATCCTCGACTTGTGCTGCAAATTGCTGGTTCAGCTTACACGAAAAAGGCCCGGAGGCTATTAAGCGTTACCTGAAGGAATTCTTGTCCGCATGGAGCGTTCCGCTCTTTTACTCGCGCGGACAACACCGCGCAGCTCCGGAATGCAGTGGGAATGGATGTGCAACGGTAGTAAAACAAACAGTTAATTAAGACCCATTAGATAGACCCGAGAAAGCACCTTCCGCTGCGACCTCGACGTGCAATGCGTGTGTGTGTGTGTGTGTGTGTGTGTGTGTGTGTGTGTGTGTGTGTGTGTGTGTGTGTGTGTGTGTGTGTGTGTATGCCGTAAGCCGGTGAGGTCGATGAGGATGACGATGAAGAGGTGCCCTATGGTAGTATAAAAGGTTCAGAAACCATAATCCTACTCACACCCGTACACAAACACACACACAGCCCCACTAAAAGAATGAAAATAGAACTATGGCTCAAGCCGATCGGGTGGCCACGAATTATAAAAAAGCAAAGGGAACGAAAGAAAAATCTCCGTTACAGGTAAGCGGTTGTGGCTGGCTGCTACTACCACTATTCGAGCTTGGGCAGGAACTAGGCTGGTCGCTAAACTACTTCGTACGCCACTCGGTGGGTGGTATTTCTAGTTTCGTTCCCAGTTCTCCCGGTTTTTTTTTTCGCCCCACCTTTCCAGGGGTGCTCCACCGTCCACGGTTTCCCTATCGCGAACCCGTGATCAATTGGCATTTGGCAGGCGAAGGCCATTACACTTCGACGCCTTTTTACCAGCCTCCTGGACCGGTTGAACATCATAACCGCGTGTGCTTCTGTGCCACCCGGCGGGCCATTTCAAATCTTTTCGCGCAAAGTTTTTGCACAAAGTTTGTTCAAAAAGTTGCCACAAACTGTGCCGTCGTCGCTCGCCGTCGTTCTAAATGAACTTTCAAGTTTTTCTTCCCCGCTGCACCGGCTGTAACGAGCATTCGCGCGTAGGGCCAGGTGCATTCGTTAGTCCGGTTTGGCATTTACGTGCGCTGCGAATATTTTCGCAAGCTTGCAATTGAGTTGGGTTTTTGTCCGAAACGTAGCAAAAAGTATTTCAATCAGTTAGAAAGGGTTTCAAATAGAAACAGATAGATTTAGCTCGTGCTCGTAAAAGCCCTTTTTGCTACCAGCCGCTTTACATTGCGAGGTAGAAAGCTAACCTTTTTTGCCCTCGTGTCCAATTAAATATTTACTATACAAATATGTTTGTGACTAATTAAGCGCAGCGATCATAAACATTTTCCACCCTGAAAAAAAAACGCCAAAATCCAACGGATTCGCGCCTACGTTCGTTGAACTCATTTCGTGTTTCGAGCTCAAGGACACAGCCGTTGCCATGTTATTTTCGGTTCAACGCTGTCTTCACTTTATCGTCACCGTCACCGATTCGTTCGCGTTCATTAATCTAACCTTCCACCCGAAACCAACAACAGCAATAAGGTTTACGAACATGAGCAGAACACACACACACACAGCTCGAAAAAGGAACGGCCCAAAGCGACAGAAATCAAAACAGATAATCAAAAGCGGTAGCAGCCCGGGCGATTGTGAGCTGATGATGATCGTTTCGTTTTTCATCGCACCCAGCCCACCAACGCGCCCCGAAGACAACCCAACGATGAGGGAAGAAAAATGTGGACAAAATCAAGGCGTGAGGTATTTTTTCAAAGAACAAGATGCACGGTTTGGTTTATCAACAATATTCGATCACGGGCGATAAGTTGAGAGGGTGATAATTTATCTTAATTTTATTTTTGCAATGAAAATGAGTGACAATAAGGAAATCGGCTAGTTGTACACATTTAAAACAAACTTCTATAAAATCATCCATTCCCACAAATAGCGCTGTAGTTAGCATTGTGCTGCTTATTTTCTCACACGTAAGCCCCGTAAATATCTACTGTACGGAATGCGGCGTCAGCCTTAAACCGTTACCAGTCCATCCCTAATCTTACGCCATACGCCACCGCAGGGGCCACGTATTTCCTGTGAAAGGCAAAGGCAAACGCACTAACGGACACATAAATTACCGAAAATATCTTTACGCGTCGATTTTCGCTGCAGCACTGCAACAACCGCTCAGCGCTTCGTCGTCCGTGGTTCGGCGAGAGGCATGTTTAATTTTTCGTCCAACCATTCCCGTACGGGTGAACGCCGAGATAGCGTGAACCCATCGCACGGTACGCCGCGTGGAAGGATTATCAGGCCAAATAAATCACGCACATATGCTGGCGTATAATTACCGCTGACGGTCCGAAGGTGCGAGATGAGGAATATTTACTTTCGTCCAAAATTTATGACAATCTCCGGCGTTTGGGGTTACGTTAAAGGAGCGGGCTTTTTTTTTTGCTGGTGCGTGTTTTGCGCAAAAGACGATACGAGAAGATTTGATGCCGGTGCATACACTGCATCGGAAAAAAAAACACTTTTAAATTAGTGTGTATATCTTGAACTGGGCACACGGGTTTTTACACGCATGACGGGCACTCGAAGCAAATAATATATACCGCTTTTGCCAGAAATCAATTTTACAATTTATCTTGTTTTATCTTTTCCCTCATTATTGAGGTGCGACCTGTCATGTGTGACCAGTGCGAGAGTACGTCCGTCTGGATGTTACCTCTTTACCACTGCGCTCCAAAACGGAACCGTAGACTCACGTAAAAGGGGTTCGTCGCTTGTGGAAGTCTTTCGATTGAACCTTTATGGCAGATAATATGTTTGCGTTTTTACGTGGATTTGAAATATATAACATAAACACAAAATGTATGTTTCAATTACTTTCGTGCCATTCTCATCGTGGCTAATTATCGCGGCTTTGTGAATGTTACGCGTCACCGCTTTTGTGCACGCGCAGTTGGAATTAAAATTCGTTCGTACGCTTTGCGCAGTTTTGCTGAATGGGTTAAACAAGATCACACGACACGAATGCGCATTGATGTTGTTCTTCAGGCCTCCCGTACACGATTCTTTGTCCGTTGGTGCTGCTGCGATGAGAATGCGTTTGAATACCGAGTCGCATGCATCGCATTGACGGTTGCCGCCGACTGCTGGTGCAGCGTGCGCGCGCACGCTCTTGACACGACGGTGCTATAGCTATCTGTTATGAAATATTACTCACGATCATTCGATCGCCACCAGTCGTCACCATCACCCCCTAGCTAGCCGCGCCGCATGGAAGCTCTGTTGATTTATGTTTGGATTTATGTCAATTGGCTTTTACGCCCAAGCTCAGTTCAACACCCCGCTCAACACTGCTCGGAAGTTTTGATCTTCGGGCATTAGCACGCCCCACATAGCGGTGCCGGTGCTGCGTTCGCACCCTCACACGACTTTTGATCGACGGTTCACACCCGACCCGACCCGGGCGGATACGCACGGCAGCGAAGCAGACGGGACGGGACGGGACGGGACAGGACAAGTACAGCACGAATCCGTCGTCCGGTCACACCATCACCGCAGGCTAAGCCGGATGGCATGTGCTTCACGATCAACGCGTTTGCGTTCTACACCCCCTCTCGCCCCCCCTCTATTCCATCACCTACCCTTCACTCTTCCCCAAAACGGGCAAGATCGTGGCCAAGAATTAATGGAAAACGGGTCCGAGCGGGTTTTTAATTGAAAACGAAATCTAATTCCCCTTTGTCGCGAACCTGCGCTCACGGTTCGTGAGCTTTTATTTCATCGCAACCCCATCGGCACATTGGGATGGGTGTGAAAAAGGTAACCGAACCGGACACAGGCCATGGCATGGCATACCAAAAGCACGCAGGACAGTTTAGGGCCGGGTGTGAAACGATCGCACATTAGTGTAGGGGCGACGGCATGCGCACACGGTCACCCCCATGGAAAGCTCATTTCCCATCGCGAGAGCCCCTATTTCCGTGGATGAATCGGGAATTGTCCTGTCAGCTGGTCAACACGATCTTGCCATCGCTCAGGGCAAGCGAGATGCGCACGTCTTCAACGCAGTGTACTGTAGGAAAATGTGATTTCGAGCAAGACGTGCCGCAGGCTAGGTGATGTAATTGGAACTGATGAGAATTTGTAAAAAAAAAAAATAAGATTTTTTTTTCAGTTTTTGCACCTCACACTTGAGCCGAGAGAAACAAACTCAATCAAACTCGTCTCATGCACTGCTACTCAGCGCCGGTAAAATGTACTCACCGAATTATCACCTCATCATCAGCTCTCGATCGACGCGGGGAATGCAGAAACCCGGGGTGATCGTAAATCTTCCTCCTTAACTGCCATCCATCCCGCACGAAGCCAGGTGCATAAATCGACGATGACACTTACAGCAAAATTGCTCGCAATAAAACGTGCGAATCTATTTTAGCACCGCACTTACAATACCGTGCTGATCTACCGATGCAATCATTAGCCTCACACTTCCCCAGCCCCCACCACCCGGACGCACCTGGACGTCTGGATCTTGCGGTACGCACAGCAGTCTCGCACGGCCGGTGCGAGAAGCACCGATGCGTGATATTAGACGAATCGAACCGCGGTGCTGGGTGCAGAAATCGAACCTGAAAGCGCATCTCTCCGGCCGGGCCGGCTGTGCTGTGCGAACCTGGCCAGAACCTGGCCTTTTAAGTCCGCGCAAACCGACGCGAGTAACACATGAATAATTTATTCCGCTTACTTATGCAATCGTGAAATCGTTCGATTGCTGTTAGGGTTCGTCGCTTCGTCGCGGGCGCATTGCAGTCTTTCGTTTTTGAAAAAAAAAACAGAACCGTCGTCGGCCGTCAATCTACGCTGAATGTGACGCTCGCTCTCTTTCGCTCTCGTTCGCCTCTCGGCGTCCTCTCCATGATTAACGCACCCCGACGCGGAATTCCTGCCATATCTGCTCTTGTCAAAGTCAATAATAGTTATAATATGTTATCTCTATCGCTGCGTCCCTTTTCCGCACCGAACTACGGGCACACTGCTAGCACTTCATCGCTGCCGGGTGCACGGATGTGCCGTTTGCAGCAGGCCGCGGGAATGGTGAGCCGCGAACCGATTTCGTCAAGATCGGTTATCTATGTTTTCTCATAATCCGGTGCTAATTTTCATAATTTCTTCTCAAGTGCTTGCGTGGCACACGGATCGCAACAGCAAGCGAGAGCACCAACCAAACGACCGCAGTGATTTCCGATTAAACAAATGCATTAGGCGACGTGCGAGTGAAACTGGAGGGAAAAAACCGAGTTCCTCCGCGGGAAGGATATTTGATGGTGCATTCCTCGCCTCACTTAGAACGCGCAATCCGGGTGGAGGCAATCTTCAAACAGGGTCAGGTTGATCCATTTACCTTCCGCCAGGCCCATAAGCCTGACGAACTGCGGACGAAAGCGGTGAGAAGATAGATTGCGTGGCGTTGCGTGGACGATGCGGAAAATAGATGAATCCCCCCATTCGTTTGGGATTCTTGGAGCCGGACAGCTGCAGTCGGCTTCTCACCGGCTGTCAGTCGGTGGACGGCTGCCAGCGATATGCGATGCACTGATGCGCTCGGACGGCTGCAGGCTTGTCCTTCATCGTCCCCACCCGGTTCAGTCTCAGGCAACCCAAACCGTCCTGAACGATGCGGACGATGAGCGCACAATGACAGATCCGTCAGTGTTTGCAAATACGATGGCATCATTATTGAGATTGAGTTTACTCTTCGTCACTCCAGCGTCCAGTCTGTGCCTGATCACGATGCCGCGGCAACCATCACCCGCAGAGGGTGCAGCAGATATCCATTACAGTCACAGAAGTCTGTGTGTACACACCGCTTACGTTTGGGAGAAAATATTTTGTCATATGAGTCCTTCAGTGCGCATGATCGATATAGAAGCATGATGATATGATAATGATTAGATACCCTTCAAATTAATAATAAACCATTTTGATTCAAAATGTAGACGCTCATACTTTCAAGTTTGATTTGGTTTGGCCAATCAGAAATCTACGTATCTCGATAGATAGAGAAAAATAGTAATATTAAAATCAACAAATTGTCTTGATGTATTTTTTATTAAACATCTGATTTGCAGCTTGAGCAAGCTTACTCATAACGCAACTTACCACCTTCAGTAGGCGATTTTCGTGCAATTATAAGCAACAAACAGCTTTTAAAGTTACTAAATAGCCAATTTCCTAACCGGACACTCACTCAACCAGACACACCTGCGTACCGAAGTGCTATTTTACGATCGCCATTTGTCGGTGCATTAGAATTTCGCGGACCCATTATCGCTGATTCATGACGGTGGGCTCATAAAGTGGGTAAATTCTTTGCGTTGTTTTATTTATTTTTGCTCGCGTACTCTAACGCGCTTCCCGTCGCGAAATGAGGTGCATCATCGCCTGCACCATTCTGCCTTTATGTCTTCGTTTGCGACCTTTCCGCAACCGGTTGCATTTTGCGAGTCCGATCCGACATCCGCACCGGTAAGGAGGATTTTATTAATTCACCAAAACGCCACTTCGCCACTCCGGTCGCTGACATACTTGGGTAGGTGACCACCGCCGGAGCTGCACTTAATTAATAAGTCGTTAAATCAGGCGGATGTGTAATGTGTACGGGTGTGGAGGGATTCTTTTTGTTTTCGGCCCAATGTGCGCACGCTTGTATGTGTGTTTGTGTTTAATTCTTACCTCACCGTGACCGTTTGCAGAAATGTTAATACTAATAGGCCTAGCAAAACGGACATAAAATCCGAAATGCCTTTTCCATGCATAATAACGTCGGAAAACGGCACGGCACCGGAGTCATAAACGAGCCAGCGTAACCGTTCGACCGGGCAAGGGGATGGCGCAGCGCGCGCCGGCGGTTAACGATTAGCTAAACAAAGAGCCTGAATGCTCATAAGCGCATTCGAACCGGCGGGAGACATCAAATTAGTGATTGAAAAATTATTTTCCTGAACGCTCGCTGCCGCAAGATCGTAAAACCGACCAGGGACACCCAGGCAGAACGAACGCGGTTTATGTTTTATTTGTTTCTCTTTCTCTCACCCTCTCTTCGTCTTTCTCATTCCGTGCCTATAAAACTATCCGTACCGATATTGCGCGTTCCGATGCGTCTGAATTCCGAACTGAACTTCAAAAGCGCTCGCCACTCGTTCGATCATTGAAGTCTCCACGCAGCCAATATCGTCGTGGAATGATTCTGTCATGTTTCGCTGCGCACCAGCGCTAACCCGCGCACGGGTTGCTGAAGTCGCGATCAATAAATCGTATCCTTAATGCCTTAATACTTCTCACTTACTTACGCGGTGGGCCTCGCATTGCTTCCCCATTTTGGTGATAAGCAAGAGATGGGGACGGTGTATGAGAAGAAGCATCGGTGTAATGGTTTTAGCGTTCTGGTATCGGCCGTATCGGTTCGATCTGGTGGGTGAAGCGAACATGGTTTCAGTGAGCATTCGCCGCTTCATCGATACCATCGTCCATTCCGGTAGTTTTCAGTTCGATAAAAATCGAATACGAATCCGATGACGACGACGACAATTACGATGACAGCGGCACCGCATCCGAGTGGAGAGAAGGAGAGGAAGAAGGAGGCACATACCCATGGGTTGCCATGAATAGCATCATCGTCGCACTATCGGTAATCCTTACCATCCCCTGGATGGAACAGCCTGGCCGGCAAGGTTACTGAAAACTAAACCGTTCGCCGGTCCTCCATGTTCGGCGCGCCGGTAAATGATCGCGGCGATATCTATTAGATCTAATTGATGACTAACTCCGGCGCATTTACAAGCACTGAAATACGACTGAGCCGATGCGGGGCGACGAGATTCTTGCGCGGCTGTTCCCAGGACCTAGGAGGACGATGTTCGTCGCCGTCGCAGGAGTAAGAATGCGTCGTTCAAGGTTCCGTGCGACTGCGACACGGGAAAACGGCTACGCATTCATTCAAACTTATTAATTACCGGCGATTGAAAATTAAATATTATTAGCAATAATTACCTTTATCTTGTTGGCTGTCCCCTTTCCGTGGTCACCGATACTATGTAGCAACGCCGTGCAAAAGGTTTCCGTCCAAGGACGATCGAGCGGTTTTTATTGCTTTTTACTACTGCCAACGGTAATGTAAACGCACGCTCACGTTTGGGAGTCTTTTTTTTTGGTTTTGGTCTCAACTCAAGTCGCGTGCTTATCGGTGGGAAAACTGGCACCGGGAATAGTACTGTGGAACGATTAATTCGATAATCCGAGCGTATACGAGGGTGAAGCGGATTAATGGCGGCGAGCGTCGTGTTGTGCACTGTGCATGTAATTGTATAGCTTTTTTGCTGAGAAGATATCATTAAGCATTCTTGGGAATTAAGGTGAAAAACGAAAGGTTTTTATGCGAAATTAAGTAGTTATCAAATATGACCTCGCTTGATATTTTTTTGCATAATCTCTTTACGGTCTTATGAAACAGTTTATTAAACCTTCACAAATAAATAACCCTCTCTTTTTTTGCACGTTACCGATGGAATGGTAAAAATTATAGAGCTTCAGACAGATGTTTTGATCATGAGATAAACGGACGAAGTTTTTGAGCCATCGCTGCTACTAATTAAAAACCACATTCAACACCTACGCCAGGCCAGGTGGTTGCGAAATTCCAACTACTAAACACATGTCATTACAGGGTTGAAACCCGTGTCGTCGCTTCCACATAACGCCGCCAATCGCGCCTCCCTTTGGGCGGCATTTTCTAATTACACAGAAAACGTGTATCACCTGGCGTCGCCACCCCTTCGGTCGACCGACACCAAACCCAACAATGCCACGTGTTTTGTTGCTAAACACAGGCAGTCACAGCACACACGGAACACAGAACCGAAGAAAAACAACAGCAAAAAACAGACTCAGATTCCTTTTGGCCGGCATCCAAACCGATTGCACCGACCCGATAAGAGCTGCTGGCGGTGCATCCCAACCCCAGCGCAGGATAACGGACATTGTTTGTGGTCGTTGCTTCCGCAGCCATCAGCTTTCTGCCGCAGCGTACAGCCAATTACAAACGACTGCAGAGGTGGCAAGATTAGAGTCCATTAGCGTGCGCGTGGATAAGCCTGCGGTGGGAGCTGGCGCCCGGAATGGAAACGGAAGCCGCATCACATTCTAAAACCCAACCGATGCCAGAATCGTGCCGTGACCGGGCGAAAGGTGCGCCCGGTTAATCATAATGAAGATATCAGCCCTTGTGTGTTTGAATGTGTGCGGGATTCTGTTCTGTTTCTGTACCGATGGAAAGAAAATTGCTCTTACCACAATGTAGGAACGGGGCGCTGGCTGGCACAGTAGGTATGCCGATCTAAACAAAGAGAAAAGACGTGGAGGATAATCCTGATTCCCCTGGCACCTTCCTCCGGGTGTCTTGCGGGTGTGGCGTGACATGTGTCCGCTTCACGCGTCGTGATATGTTCGGAAGGCTCCAGCAGGAAGCTGGGATCCGACTCCAGATGAAGATGTTCCCGGTACATGTGTGGATTCTGGAATCTTGATGAGAATGTGACAAGAGCGTGCAGTCAGCAGCCAGCCAGCAGCATCAGCAGCACAAAAGCGCTGTAGTTATTATCTCGGCGAACTAATTGAAATTCCCGGAGCAGCATCCTCAGCATGCCAAACGCGCGCGCGCACCCGGATAATGATCGACCGTCGTATGCTCAGATCGTCGGGTTTTCGGTAGGATGCGGGTCACGCGGGAATACCTTTACCGGCTTCAGCCCTTTTTAAAATGCACGACACCACACAGCCAATCACGCGAATCCTTCAATCACGCGCCGTATAATATAAGAAGGTACAGGAGAGAAAAGGTGTTAAATTATGCTTATTCGCCGTATGCTGCTGTTTGTGCGATGGCTGGGCGCGTTTAGTGCGGAATGCGGAGCAGATTCCTGCCGGCAGGTATGGTACAATGTATGTGTGGCCCCTGCACGACGCATATCGGAACGTGAATCGTGAATCGGCGATGATTGCCCTACAGCACTAATTCATACTCGCACTGAAGGGCGGGAAGGGCCACGATCGAGCGTTATTTAATTGCCCTCCCAATGGGATAGTTCAATCAATGTTCGACTCCGTCCACTCGGACGGGCACTTTTATTGCATTACAACCCGTTTGTAATTGCACCAAAACGGGCGGATGATGGATCATAATTGTGGTAGCAGATTGTGCGCGAAGGAGATTCGTTTGATGCGACATAAAAAAAATACCTTGCACTTTGAGTATTCGGGAAAATTCCACATCTCATACAGGAGCCATATTAAAGGCCACAAATGATGCAGTAACCTTGCTTCCGAACCACCAACCGCTAACGAAATCATCACCCTGTGGAGAATGGTGCATTGTGTTGGCCAGTAGCAGGAAGGCGGCATCTCCGCTGTCCCGCTGGTTTACTGCTACTGCGATGTGGAATGGCTTTATCTTGATGTAGAACGGGCGCTTCACGAGAAAACGTTCTATCCGACCCGGGCTCGATAGGTGATCAAAGCGCAATCTGCTGTCGTTAGGCACGGTTTGGTGCAATTCGATTTAAATGTACCTTCGGTTCGGTAATCGTCTCGAATTCACAACTATCTGCCAGCGCTCGTACTGCCAGCACTTTGCGATAATTGACAGATCGTTATCGGGGGGCGGGCTCCCTCTTGTGTGCGAGAGATCGGACAGACTCGCAAATCAATTGCTGCTTCAATTGAAATTTCTATTCAAGCGACCGATATTATTATGCTACAAATTAGCTTTCGCTGCATAAGCCCTTGGGGGTAGCTACCTTAACCTGCTCCTATCCCTATCCGCCAGTCGATAAATAAAACCGCGACATTCCGCAACTGACGTCCAAACCAGCGACGGTCGCACCAGCAACGGTGGCCCAGCCCATCGCGAATGCTCCCGTTGGTCGGAACCGGCCGCTCATTGTTCTAATCCCCTAAGCCGCTGATTTATCGTACCCTTCCGGTGCTTAAAATTGTCAACCGGAAAATGCTCCGACGACAACGCGCGACAACTGACTTGATTTATTCGGGCAAACAATTGCCCACGATG
>JXWZ01006724.1:0-11711 GCA_000956215.1 Anopheles farauti No. 4 | reverse complement strand
CACACACACGCACACACACGCCCACAAACCGGCACATTGTTGCCGCCGCGTTGTTTGCCCTGCGTTTTGGTGGTCCTGAACCGGATCCGAGCGACCCGTCGTTTGAAATTTAACCATTTTATTACCATACCATGAGGCCACGGTCCGTGTCACGGTTTGAACCTGTGGCGTGGCGTGGGTGATTCGGTCTGTTTGTCAGTCCATGTGTGTGTGTGTGTGTGTGTGTGTGTGTGTGTGTGTGTGTGTGTGTGTGTGTGTGTGTGTGTGTGCAGAAGATAAGCGTCTACACCCACACAGGGGGAAGAGAGGGAGGAGGGGTGGTGGTTTCTTATCGAATGACGGCCCGTGCAGCTGCATCGGATCGGGCAGCTCGCTCTCACCCACTCCCTCACACCTCTCCTCCTCCCCCCCCCCCTCCACCCCACGCATCCATTCGCGATCGATAAACGGCCCGGTTCGCTTATCGGGCGTGTGGGAGACACACGTCGCAGTGCGTCCAAAAACGACCGTTGGGATTTAAATCTCGACTCGACCGGCTGCTTGCGAACGTGAAAACTCAACCCCTTTTCCGGGGCACCTGGACGCAGCACTGGGTGCACAAATTACACGTTTCGGGACCCGGTAATCGGAACCGCCGCCGGTTGCTGGCAAGCGAAAAGCGACAGCTACCATTAGGTGACCCCGGGAGGTCACACCACCTATTTGGGCATCACCACGACGGCGAAGGGAGGTTTGGTTTGGGATTTCTTCTGCTGACTCGGGACGAAACTCACGATCGCGATTGTGCGAGTAGAATCCGGCATCCTCGCTGGTGGACAACATCTTGCGGGCTGTGGCGGGCTGGCTGGCTGATTTCCTAATCACACACACACACACACAATCACTCTCACTCTCTCTCGCAATTTCGCTCCTCTCGCTCTCACACAAAATCACAACGGATATCCACGTTTCACTTGTGCACGTTGAAGAATCATTTGCATTTGTTTTGCTGCCGCCGCGTTCTATCCACGTGCGAGAAAATCAATATCACCGCTCGTCGGTTGTTATCACTTCGGTTTCACACACTGTTTTGTTTTGTTTTGTTTTGTTTTTTTTTCTCCCCTGTATCACAATCTCAACATTCTCGCTGCGTCGTCGAACTAACGAAACACGGACAAACAAAGAACGGGACCAAAAGGACGAAACGGAAGTAGCGGAATGGGGTCCGGACTGCCCATTCCTCACCGGACACGTTTTCGTCACCGTGGGGGAACACTTTTGGCACGATTCATCGTTGCTGTTGCTACGGTTTGAACTTCACGTGAGGGATGGACAATGGTGCACGAGCCCCAGCGCGCGCGGTCAGTGTCACAGGTCACTTTCGGCAGGGCTATTAAAGATTCGGTCAACCACACACAGACGGTGTCTTGGCTCCCGACGCGGTCCGTTCGCGACGACGATGTTCCGGCGTGTGGTGCGTTCGTGTTCGGTTTCTCCGGGCAATTGTCCTCGTCGACGTCGTCGTCGTCGTCGTCGGCAGACCGTCACACACTACCACACCGACACACTACCACACCACCACGGCAAGTTGCAACGGGGCGGTGGTGCTTGAATGGTGGAAAAGACGTTGTCCACGTTACGGGTGCTCCCTCTCTCTCTCTCTCGTTCGCTTGCTCGCTCGCTCACTCGTTCTCTGGCACACTGAAAAAAAAACCCGGAGGGAAAAGGCATGCGTACCCGTGCGCCTCTTCCCGTCCATAAAAAAGGACCAACGGACGGACGGTTTCTGCGCCTGTGTGCGTATTTATGTGAGTGCCCGTTTTTTTTTTTGGTTTCGTTACTGCCCCTACCCTGCCAGTGCCCGGGAGAGAGTGAGAGCGCGCACAAGAAAGAGCGAGAGAGACAAAACAACAAACCCCTGCACACACAGCACTGCGCGGAATCGCTCACGGGCAGGGGTGAGAAAGTGAGAGCGCGTGGTCCCGTGGGGTGCTGCGCGGGGTGGAACGACGACGGTGTGTGAGCCCGAATATCCTTTTGGGTGACCCACGCGCGCGATTGCTGCTGGACGAGCGTTCGATGCCCGGCCGGCCTGTGTGCGGGAGAGGGAAAGCAGACAAAGAGGGAACAAAAACGCGTCGCTCACCACTCTCAGCCCCTAGCTTGCGACCGGTGAGATGCGAGAGTGAGATGGAGCGAGCTTGCTAGGGGTAGCGTTTTTTTTGTTGTTGTTTTGCTGCGAACTACACATATGTACGAGCGTGTGGTGAAAAGCGTGTGAAGGGAAGCGAGGACGAGATGGTGAGCGAAAGAAGGAAAGGAAAAAAAAAACAAATTCACCACAATCTTCTTAACACACACTGGACGAGTGTACAGGGTGTTTCTAACCAGCTCGTACACTACACTCCGGGTGATGCCATACATGCACACTAGGATTCTAGTGTCCGGGAGAGTCGTTTCGACGGCCGACGTACACCAAGCATACACATACACACGATTAGCCAATCGTTGGAACTAGCCCTCGTCCAGGCAATGACGAAAGGATACTGCTGTCCTCGCATGCACGGTGGAGAACGAACAGAGACAACACGCATCGTTCGCTATCGCAATGCGCGCGTGTGTGAAAAGAATCACATCGAGATGATTGAGCGTTTGTCCGGGGAAACGGACCCGTCCGAGCTCGTTGGGAGGATGGGAGGATGGAGAGATTAACTGGCTCTTTATTCGTCCGAATGTCCTTCACAGCAGCGAATGCAAACCATTCCCGACTCCCGACGGTGGTTGGGCCTCATCGGACGCCCTAAGTGGCTTTCTAAACGTCGAACTGCATCCGAACGGAAAGTGCATTTCGATTCCACACTCCCCCACCCGTCCTGTTCCCCAGCGGAAAGCGTGTATGAAAGGATATATTTTCAGGGAATGATGTAAAAAAAAAAAACGAACCACTCCTTCAAGAAATCCATTTCCGTCCCGGTTCGCGCGAGGAACGGGGCGCAGAAAGTGATCCGTTCGCCACACGATCCCGGTTGCATTGCACAGCTGGCGCAATCGATTAACGGCGCGCAAACGGGGAATGTAAAGAAAATAATCATCTTACACGCCCGTCCCGCGGCCAGCATCCTTTCATCCGGGCGCCCACAGAGCGGATGGGATTCCACCGTCGGCCGCCATTATATCCGGCCTTGGTGGTTAGCTATTCGATCGACCGTAGAAAAGCGCGGCTTCCGGTGGAAATCGCGCTTCCGTTGAAAACGTTCCGCGGTGAAAATTAATCAATGTTTGGTACCTCTTAAGAAACCTCTCAAGGATCTTCTTCGAGTGAATTACAAAAAATAAGAAAGGAAAACGCATCTTATCATGCTCACGCAAGGATGCGTGTGAGATAGTGGAAGCGTCTTCAAGTATGTTTTCATTTAGGAGCAAAAAAAAACGATGAAAAGGGAACGATCCTCTCGCAGGACGACAGAACAAACGACACACGAGTGCATAGCGCACATTTTGAGTGTAGAAAAAAGCAAGCTCGAAAAAAACCTCACCCGTCAGACATAACGGATCGTATCCAGCGAGCGCAGGATCAAATTCACCACATCCGTCGTCCTTTCGGGCCGATCGCACTTCCGTCCATCGTCAGGTCCATCCCGGAGGCCGGAAACGCAACACACAGCAGCCAAAATCGCAGCGAGACGCCACGGCCACGGGTGTATGAATGCTTAATTATATCTTTGATTTATATTAATAACAAAGCCTCACGAGAACGCAACGAAAAATGAAGAAGGTTGAGGAGAGCAAAAAAAAGCGTTAGAATTCGTTTCGCTGGGTTCCTTGGGATAAGGGAAGGGAATGAGAGAAAAAAAAACATTGGGAAGAAAAAACAAACGCGGCTTCGGTTGTCGTCGTTTTTTTTTCTTTCTCTTTAGGCCTTACGGTAAAGAAATACCGTTACTCTCGCACCGCGCCCTGGACTCCTCTGCGGGAGCGGTAAAGGACGCCACCGAGAGGCTGCGTCGAGGGGAAAAAAAACGGCGAGAAATTCTACGGGGGTCGCAGGGATGTTTTCATTTCCAATCACCATTAGAATATTGCGTGCCGCACAGTGATTTCTCGGTGTGTACGCACACGCCATCCTTTTCACTCTCGTGTGTATGTGTGTGCGTTTTTTTTATAATCAAATTTCCAGAAAGACCTTCCTGGCGGTAAGATGATCGTGCATCAAACGCTCAATGCTACTACGGGTCTGGATGACGGTGAAGAAAGAATACGGTCCATCACTGTCTCGCTCTCATTCTCTTTCTTTTTTTTTTTTGGAGGGGTATAAGAATGAGGTAAGCGTTAAAAAACAATTTATGCGCTTCTTTTTGGAACCGTCCGTCGGTCGGCCGCGTAAGGGGTCCCGAAAATCTGGCTACCCCCGGAAAGCCTTGTGAGGAAAAAAGGATCAGCCTGGAAGGAAAGTGCGTAAATGTCGTCTGGCCTGTTTGCTCGCTGGCGTTCAGGGACCTCGCGGATCGTTTTTTTTTCATACCCTGCCCCTGTCTCTAATACCAGGGTCTTAGTTTTTCCATCCACAAAACGCATGCACAGGGGTGATTAATAGAAATAAAGGAAGGAATGAAAAAAAAAACGAATGATCATATTGGCAAAAATTTTCCCATTCTTCGCGCGCCGTAAGACACATCGGACGGGAAGATGCATCTTCGTGGGGTGATGACTCTGCCAACTGTCCTGTGTGTGAGGTTTTTTTTTGGTGGTAAAGGACATTAGGGACAGTCAGCAAGCGAAAAGGATGCGCCTGTTCCGATGCGCGGACTGTGCGTGAGACTGACTGACCGTGAGAAAGTGGACGAAATTGATTTTTTAATCGCGAAGACGCACAGCTGTTAGTCAGTGAAGGAAACCGTTCGGGAGAGGACGATGATGGTATGGGCAGCTGAATTTTCTAGCCAACTGCGACCAGGAAAAGGGGAAAACAAGACGGGAAAACATCGATAGCTGCAGAGGGTTTTAGTAACTGTATTTAAACGACAATTTAACAAATAAATAAAAGACTGCATAAGGTTATTTCTGTAAAATTATGAACTACGGATTTCTAATGCAACAGCGAGAAAAGGTAAATGGAAACTCGGGAAGGGTGTTGTATAAACAACATATCGTGCCATTTTCGATATTCGCGCGACAGAACGCCAAGTATTGGATTAGTTAACGAAACACAAAAGAGTAACGCGGGGAAAGTAACAACAACAAATATAAACTCCCTGTTTGTACATCGACTAAGCGTTACACCGAACAAGCCGTTTACTTACGAGCAGTGGAAGCTTTTTTAGCGTTTTGTGGGTTGCCGTGAAAGAAGTGCCTCGAGTCTCGAGCCTTACCTGCGAACGAGAAAGGGAAGTAAAATTGAAGCGGATTAGTTTTAAGAGTGAACTTTTGAGCCGCATGATGACAGTTTCGCTAAACGGGCCTTGCCGAGGTCATCGTGGTGGGTCAGCATCCAGCGAAAGAGCGATCGACCGTATAGCGTGATCTTTACCGTGGTTTCTGCTCTGCTTGTGCTGTTTTTATTGCCCTCCAAGACTCCAGGAATCATATTCCGCATTGCATGACAAACAACCAAACCTTCACACACACACACACACACACACACAATCGCTTTGGGGAGAAGCCGTAAAGGTCCAGCTGTTGGTTGGTGTACGCGAGTGGCACACCCACAGAAGGCGGTTTGTGGTGGATCGAGGCGATCGCGACACGGGTGACGAAGGTGGAAAACGTGAGCAACTCAGCGATTCAGCAGGAGCCGTGCCGTGTTTCAGAGAGGTCAGTATCAGCGTGGACGGGTTGAGCAGTTGGGAGGCCGGCGTACGGGCTACGATATTTGCAAATGATAATGCATGTGCCTCTAGGATCCCACGGTGATGTGGTCACGTGAATGTTGCAATTTTGTACCGAGTCTGTATCTCCCGCACACATTGAACTAGATCAAATGGAACAAATCCGTTCCTCTAGCACCCAGAAAGAACAGAACAGAACACAAAAAAAAACGTACGAGAAACCGAAGCAAAAGCTAATCTCCTGTTCGATTAACGAACATCAAACATAAATCATACTTCAAATCACTTGTCGGGGGACGGTTGGATTAGCTACCGAAGGATGTGGGTAAACGGACCGAGAAGCAAGAAAGGACCGACCCAGCACGTCCAGACAATCGGCCATGTCCCACGCAAAACGGCAAAAGAAAAAAAAATCCCAAATACCTTCACTCTGTGGAACTCGACCCGGTCAGGCTACAATTATCGCATTGTGGTCTTTGTGTCCAGTTCTGCGCAGGGTGAACCCAGTCGGCCGAGGTCGCCGATTAAAGGATAAACTTTCCCCGAGAATATAATAGACCCTCGAACATGCCGGGGTCCGAAATTTTATTCGTCGTCGCATGATTTGATTGATTCGTGTCCGTGGGAAAGTGCCACGCAGGCAGGTGTGATGAGGAATTTGATTGAGGTCCTTTTGAGAGTTTCACGTCGTTGGAAGGATTTCCAATTATGAAGCTCATGCGTGCGCAAGTGTGTGTGTGTGTGTGGGGGATGTTTCAAGGTACTTGGAAACAGATTCTGCTCAATCATTTAATTCTTGCTCTAGCGAAATTAGCAAAATTGGCTCAAATTGTACCTCAAGGTTAGGAAAATGATCTACCTCCCAAGGGCGGACAGGTCAAGCGTGATGGCGGTCGGTGCCAGTGGAAATAATTTACATATTATTTCTAGCATAAACAATCCTCCCCCTGCACCGGTACACTAGGTACGAAAAGCACAAAATCGTCCAGTTCGTACCCTTAACCAAGTGACCGTTCAATTGACACCAGTCTACCGGCTGCCCTGGACCAGTTCGTGTGTGCACAAAAAATCAGCACAAAAAAGTGCAATAATATTCGTACACAAAGAAAGAATGCCACTCATAAAACGAGCTCTGCCGGGGCAAATGCTTTCTTCTTTGCAAAAAAAAAAATCGAGAACTACCGGTTTATGGTTTTATGGTTTGTTTTGGATGTGGGCTAATTATTAGAAACAAAGAACGCCCGGAAGGCTCGGAATGGAACCCAACCAGGTGCCAGGTAGGAAGGTGTGAACGGACGACAGCCTTGAGATGAGCATTGCTATTGACCACCGGTAGCGCAGGCACAAGTGCGTCGTCGGGTTAAAGGACGTGAGACATAGCCTGTGTCCTTTTTTTGTACGATTGTCATCTCTCGTACACACAACCAATTCTCGGTACCTTCACCATCCGGAGGTTCAATAAAGTAATAAAAATCCCATCCTGTCCAACACGACGCGAGCTGTCCATTTTCAGAATGATTAACGTTGATAGTTCTGTGGACAGTACGACTTTCTTTCTCGAAAGCAAAGGAAAACATAAAGGTTTTTGTTCATGTCCGTTTGTGTTTCTTTTTTTTTTTGGTTTTGTTTGGTTACAGCGTTCGGTCGGTCGGTTGTAAACTGAAGCTCGTAAATTTAAGCGGCAAAGTGGGTTTTTCGGTTGGTGGCGATAGTTTTTGGCACCAGAATTTGGTCATGATGTGTTTTTTTTACCGCCGTTTGTTTGTGCGTCTATTTGTTCGCTCGCGTTTTGCCCTGGCTTTATTGCACTCAAATTTTCCTCTATTGTGTGTGTGTCTTTATGATTGGGCTCAATTTACTCTATTTGAGGTACGCATGTTGTAATCGCATGTTAGATTTTGTACCCCAAGCTCTTTGTTGTGGGCTGTAGTGTTTTTGTTTTGAGTATTCTGTCGTCATCTTGACACAAGCCGAGTTAACATCAAAACAAGGGTCTTCAATCGAACCGAGCCATATGCGTGCCGTAATAGCTACAAAAAAAAAGAAGGTAATAGCTTCCAAACCAGCGAACCTAACGGTCCAATCGTCGGTTTATGTTTCACGTATGCTAAAAAGTGCCATTATTTATCAAACACACGGCGTTGGGGCCACCATCGTTGGAGACACGGAACACGCTACACAAAATGCGACATAAAATCCATTAAACTATGGCTTTGACGGGAGCGAACGAGGGAAGGAAAACCCTCCGCTACCGCTTAGGGAAGAAATCAATTTGCGTATCGCTTGCGAGTGTGCGATTAGATACGCGGCGAGCGGCGAAGGTTAGCCGCAAAATCTGGTACCATCTGTTGACCAGAAACCGGGCCGGGCTGGACAGTGAGGCGGCATGTCACTTTCCTTTTCTTTTCGCAACAGGGGAAAGGCAAGAACAAACAACCGACCGACCGACCGACGGACCAGCGACCGTTCTGTTTGCAGAAGAAGAAAAAATTGAAAAAAAAAAACCACAAAACCCATAATGACATAATCCCCGGTGCCCGTTAAGGTCGCTGCTGCTTCACGATGCCGCTGATGTGGATCGGCCAAAAAAGAGCATGGAATCAGATCGATTTTCACAACAAGAAGCAACGATAGGGTAAGCGAGCGGTAGCAGGGAATGCCTGCAAAGACAAGTCACGATCACGCTGCTGCTGCTGCTGCTGCTGCTACGTGGCTGCGGGACTGCAAAACGATAGCTGACCACTTGAGATACAAGCGAAAAACAAGCGGCCACTTTTCAGAAACATGCTCAATTCATCTTGCAGGAGCATTAGCACTAACCAAACTCCTCTCGTTCGGCGCACTCACATTTCTCACAGCCACGATTGAACGCAAACAGCGATGACATTTACGGGCAACGATGAGGGGAAAATGTACAATAGCAGAATGCAGAACAGGTCCCAGCCCAGTGGAAAAACGTTATAAAATATGCTTTCAAGATGCAAATCCATGTGACACCCGCTACGGGAACGATAGTTCGACACGAAAAAAAGGACTCGAACAGCGAAAAATCGAACCCGCACGGTCGACCACATTACAAATTAAATTTGACATGTTTCGGGAAACGGTGACCCGCCAGCGAGGTATGAGACTTGGAAGAAATGGTTACCAAAACTAACGGGACCTCCTCCTTTCGGGAGTACGTTTCTCATGAACATGATGGTCAGTTTTGGGATTTTTGAGAAGGGATGGCACATTTAATGGAATACTTTTTTTCCCCGTTGTTTGTGCGTCTTTCCCCGCTGGTGTCTTATGGACTTTTGGATCAGGTTCTTTCTCACGAAACGAATCTCGAGTGACGAAAGACTTATTGCACATGTGGACCCGTTTGGGCGACCTAGAGACGGACGTAATCACCGATCGCCGGGTCAACATGTGGGTTTGCGGTTGCATGATGTTCGTGGTGTCCATTGCAAGCTGCGTAGCTAATTGTGGCAAAAAAAAAACAGTATTTTGTGTGCTTTGTTACGAAAAAAGCAAAAATGATTTAAAAAAATATGCATAAGCGGAGTCAGTGAGCCTATAACAATCATCGTTATATATAAAATGTTTCTTAAAAAATAAATTTTGATGTGAATTTTTTAAATGTTGAATGCCTGAATCAGTTGAAATTGCATCACAAATGTTGTTAGCAGTGTGTTCTTCAGCAGCAAAGCTTCCCATTCCCATTCTTTTACTCCTGTTCTGATCTGACTCCTTTCTACCATTCCCAGCAGCTTCGTCTTTCCCCTGCAGGAGGTCAATAAATCATAGAACTAAGACAAACCCGCGACGACGGTCTGTAGCTAGATCATGGCTGTGTTTATTTGCTGTTTGCTTCATGGGAAAACTCACTCCCAACACCAGCCCCTGCCTTCGCCTCAGCCTCGTGGCTCCCGCTGTTGTGGCGACGACACATTTGCCAAACGCGATACGATGCGCTACTCATATCCGCGCGTGATTTATGCGCACATGGAGACCATTAAATGCAACAATTTCATCATCGTTGGAGGCGTCGGGGAGTGCGGCTTCGTGGGGGAGGTGGAGCATCGTGTTGGCGTCGTTTCGCAACGGCGAACCTTCCCGGTCGCCTCAGGAGGTCGCCTCCAGGCGAAACCTGCGCGATTATAAATAGTGCTGCGACAATCGCAAGTGGACAATTTGTGACTGGAGAACATTGGTCTGACGAGGTCTGGACGGCCGAAGTGGCTCCTTCGCGAGCAGGTCACGGAGCAATGCACGATTCCGAATCGATTCAATTGCAATCGAACCTCCCCCCGGGTTAGGTCAAGCGATCTCATGCGCGTCCTCCGGTGGGGTTTCAGCGACGGAGGAGATCTTTGATAAGCGTCCGAGTTAGTTGACCGAAAACGGGGCAGCATTTCGCGAGATTGCGAGTTTTATATTTTACGGAAGCAGACGTGAAATGAGTGAGCGAGTAGGAGCAAAAAAAAACCACTGGATAGAAATAAATATTAGCCTCACCCTGTTCGTTTTTTTTTTGCGAAGCGACCCACTCCCGGAGGTCCCGTTCGAAATTCCCAGGGCAGCTCACACGTCTTCCATGTGAGAGGTTCCCGTTTGTTTTCGGATTCGGTTCGTGCCGACCATCCCTGACCTATACAACCCGGACGGGGAGGGGGGAGAAATGCATGCATGCACGCCTTGCACCGCGCATGGTGTGCAGTTTACGTTCCGATGTGCAATGCGCCCCATCACCTGACTGCTCTCGTTCGCGGTCGGACGGTAAATTAATTGTAATGAGAAGATTCACACGATTGTATTCAATTTGAAGTGTCCATTTTCATAATTTACCGTGTGGCAAGTGTTTGCTCGCATCGCATCTAATCGCAACCCGGTCGGTGGAGGTGTGCAGAAAGACGATGAAGAGCGAGCCGACGAAGACGCGGCGGCAAACCCGGTGAAAGATTGCGAAAAAGGTTAACCAGGAAGGAAGCATCGGCACCGCGTTTACGTTCCCGCGCTTCCAGCCGCACGCGATCTGGTTCGCTCGGTGCTAAAAGATCATAAGTGAATCGTGTAATTTATGCCTAACGGTGTCGGTGACGGTGCTGACAGCGGGGGTAACGGAGGAAAGGTACGTGATCGCACCGTTCATAAGAAAGGGCAGTTTGGTGGTAGGTTAAAGTCATCATTTTGACCACGGCTGGTCCGGCCCGGGCTGGCCGGTCGGTTTTGATGGTCATGGTCGCAGGAAGGGAGACCACTTTGTAGAGAGTGAAGAAGAAATTATCATTAGCAATCGTTGCAGGCGGCTCGCAGTGCTTTGATGAAAGCTGCACCAGGCTATCATTGGTTGCATTTGATTGCAAGTGATTTGTCGCTCGCAAGAGCCATGTCGATGGGCCATTGAAGGCAATGGGTTTGTTAAAAGGAAAAAAAAAACGGAAAACGTGTCAGAGACGAATATAATTACATACATGGTTTTGCAAAGATTTGTGTGTTGAGAAATAATTCCACAACAAAATTTTAGTAAATGAAAATGAAATTATGAAATTTATTGCATCACGAACTTTGCCCTAAAATATTGTTGTGGTATGCTTGAAATAATATTCAAGCGAGAAATTTTCATATTTGATGTTGATAGTATTAGTAATGCTTTGATATTTTAATGTTTATCTTTTACATCTGCTCAGCGCTCCAATAGCTTCACCAAACCATATGGTTTCCTCCCTACTTCACTTTCCGTGGCTTCAAAGAATTGAGGCAGGAAAAAACAAGTTCCTGCGGCGGCGGCGGCCGCATCCGTTTATCAATGAACATGAGAAAGCGCGCGCGAAAATCACGCGCCAACGCGTTTCGACGAATGCAACAAGACGCGCTATGCCTCCTTTGACCACAGCACAAGTGGCAGAGAGAGAGAGAAAA